>JAQGAF010003584.1:0-16991 GCA_034687865.1 Kryphioiulus occultus
GCTGTCCCAAGTTAGTCCCAGGGGTAAACGGAGTTTACCTGGGCGAGACAGCCCTGAGCTCGGGCAGTCAACTCGGGAGTAAGGACGCAGTTGGTCCTTCCCCTGTGCGTGGGTTGATTGTTATGTTCGTTTGAGGCTCCAGTTGAGCCGAGAGTGGCCGCTTACGTTTTGTTTGTTTCGCGGAGGACGTCTGAAATAAACCCGATTTATCTTAACCTAAGAGGACTTTGTTTGCTTGGGTCACGAGGATACAGGCCGGGCCAACAACTGGACGTGGCCCGAACCTGACATCAGAAACAAGCTTATAACGCCTACAATGACGCAAGGCACTCCCTGTGGGTCGTCCATTGAGATAACCCCAACAAAGGTACAAAATGAGCTTTGTAACTCAAATTCGTCGTTCACGCTAGATTCCTTTCACTTTCTTGTGTTATACTGACTGTCTCCGAGCCTCATTATTTTGACTTTCATTGGCCATTAAAGATTTTTCCGGCAAATAATACGGGACATACTATAGTAAATTAAGTTGTTTAAATCCCACTCATGGCTATTACAACGCCCATTTACTGTTATGTTAGAAGGATTCGCGAGGGATTTCCCATTTTTTTGCAAGAATTTAGCTAAAAGCGTGACGCCTTCACTCAAAACTACATTCATCAGGTTGAGAGTTGCCAGGGAAACCGTCTTTGAAAAGCACTGATGGTCAGCTGTTTTTGGATGTTTCGCACCATAAGGCCAATTGACGTTTCGATTCCCGTATTTTTTTATTATACTTTTTTACATAAAAATGTGCAGCTCGTACTTTTTGCGAGCATATTCTTGGCACAGATTTCAATGGGTTTTTCTTCCATCTTTGCTCGCCAAAAGGGACGGAAAAATCGAAGCTCTAGTTTCTTACATTTCTGACTATGATTTTAAGCTTGCCAATCATTTTAGCCCTCTTGAGATTTGGCATTTACCGCTGTTGTGCTAAAGAAACAGCTACAATTACACTGTGTGCCATGCAAAGACTGTTACGTAAACATACAGTATACTACACGCATTCCAAGAAATATATTAAATAATGCAATGAGAACTCGTATTTTGAACTCAAAACAATATCATCGATTTAATATCATTTAAAATGACAAGCAATAACGTTCATTGAATTACATGTATGTTTCTACGACGAAATATTGTTTAGTTAGGAAATTCTCCGCATTTATCAAAGTTACATGTATGTTGACTTATGGACGGAGGATTTAGTTTATCTTGTCATGATAAACGCATACTTTTATAATGTATAAAGACCTGATGGAGAAGCGCAATGTTATCATTGCATTATACTGGGTAGTGGATATGTGTTCGATGTTAGTTTTCCGCTTTATTCAACTTATGAACTGCCCCAAAGCCATAACTTCAACTCAAATAATATTGGTTTTCGGATGGGGATTTGATACATTTGATTATAAATTATGTGACTTACCTCGCTGGCATTTGTTAGATTCACTGTTTCTCCCGTATCAGAAACATAGCCCAGAATCCCTTTGCCCCAAGGGACTTGCACCATATTATCTCCGATTGTTGGCAAGATGTTAGTTCCGCAATGGACGTCAAAAACCTTTGACACCAGCGTTTGTTTTCCCTTGGGGCCGTTCACCAGAAACAGTGAGGCTCCGTCGGAATCCAACAATATGGACAGATTTGTGATGATTTTGTAGGTCAGACTTTTTAGGTCCAAATCGTTGGCTATATCTTTCACAATGTCCAATAAGAATTCTCTTTCGTTTCGATATCGAAGCTCCACCTGCAAATAAAAGATTATTCTTTAAGTTATCGAATATTGGGCACGTTAAAGGAGTGCTGCAGTAAATATCTGCAAGTTTTTACATGAATGGACAATTTTTGGAAAATTAAATCTTTTAACTTTTCTTTTTTGAAAGACTAGTATACCTTTAGTCGTCATCAACAATTACAATTAATAGTCATTCCAATTTTATCTATTTTTATTTTTCCAAAGAAAATCGTCCACAAGATTTTAACGATGAACAATTGGCTACCGATTCTCAAGTATGCAGACATTGTGGGAAATGTCTCGCAAAACTATTACGCACTGGTAAAATGGTTTACGAAGTGTTTTTAATTTTGCATTTTTTAACTACAATTAACTGATGGTCAATTTGATCTTTTGACTTTAGCTTTTATAAACTTGATTCTTTGTCTCGTTAACTTTGTTTTGTATTAAACAATTTGTTGTCCTTGTTTTTGGTTTGTGGGCTTTTTAATGGTGATATTATGCAACGTCACGTTTTTACTGGGTTTATTCTTTTCGTGTTGTCTAGACGCTAGTTTTGAATTTATCGTAAAGCCTTTTGTTGCCTTGGGACGCTAATCAACCACTTAAAAAATTGCTTTTAACTGTGACTATTTCATAACAAACTAGTTTTAGGATTTAATAACCTTCACACATGCGCGTGCAGTGTCTCCTTCTGCAATTTCAGCATTTTAGTGACGATCCCTATAATGTATGACCGTGAAAACTGAGCCAAAATGTCGCCTACATGTAAATTTCACCGAGCATTACCAGAACGGCGAAATAATTCGTTGCTGAAACTACATTTTCTCGTATAATTTACTCCTCCTGGGCTGCACCGAATGCAAAGTGTCATTTTCGTAAGTTAAGTTTCTTTTCCACGAGCTTCATGCAAATTACTGTAAGCGATAGAAATAACATTCACCTCGACTCTGCTAATTCCAAAGTTTGGGAAATTGCGGTAGTTTTTTTTATGAAAAGCGCAAAATATCCTTGCCGTGATTCGGATGTATAGAAAATTGTAAAAGCCTTCGCAATCCGACCAAAAAAAAGTTGTGGGATCTGGCTAAAGAAAAATAATGAGCACTCGGTCGTGGCGAATTACTGTCTTTGTAGCTTGCCATCAAATTCTATAAGGCTTTCTAGAAAATGTCGCGATTTAGTCTGGCAATTTGTCGCGGATCAAGGATGGTATTAACAACCCAAGAGAGACGACATTTTTTTTAATGCGAAGAGGTGGCTGGAAGTGTGGTGGTTGAATTTCATGTCAACAGGTTGGCAAGGCAACGGGTTATTACGAAAAAGCAGAGAAGGTCAGACCACCAGATGGTCCTCGTCCTGGTACATGAAAAACCAGATGATCATAACGCCGAGTCGGCCATGCGAATTCATCCCAAACTTCTTTTCGCACTTTTTGTTGTTTTCTCCATTGCACTGGAATTACAGTGTACGTGTACGTGTAGGAAGGCTAGGCTGACTAGATATTAACGATACGTTTCACTCTGGAATCCCTCCTGGGAACAATAAGTGGATTGCCTAATAAATCTGGCACGTTCGTGGTGCTGTTAAAAAGTAGATTTTCGGTGTGCGGCGAAAAAATGTCTTTGTGAAAAATGAAAAAAAACATGAAACGATGAATAATTTACGACGGTGCTTCGCAGACGAGACAACTGAATTGACAGTTTTTGCAAAAGTACACACATTTTCTTTCGCCTTCCCAAAGTCACCTACATGTACTTTCCCTGTTTCCTTCTTTCTATATTTGCTGACTAAATGTACTGGGATAGATTCTCAAAGACTCCACGAATGATGCGAAACAAGATGTCCGAACACACCTCGATAACAATGATTTATAGCGAAAGTTAGACATCTGGGTGTCCGAAGAAGTTTACACACTTGTCAAAATTTAGATTTGAATGTACTCCAAAAAATGTGGTACATTTAAACGTTAGTCCTTCAGTAGAGTTGATGTTTACAATGTACATGTTTATACATGTAGGGTGATAATGGAGTCCTACAAACGTTTCAAAAATTAATTTAAAAAATATGGTTTGTTACAAGGAATAAACTTTAGGAAAAAGTACAAGAACTAAAATTAATATCGTGCATTTCGTTATTTCGTGTAACCAGTAGAATCGAAAATGGCGTTTATGCAAGGAAAAACAGAAGTGTGTTTTTGGTATAGTGTATCATGATACCAAATCACCGATGAGTATAAAGCCCAATTTCAAAATAAATTTGAATTCGAAAGAGATTTCCATGCTGTAGCAAATTCCACAAGGTAGATCGTTTGTTTGTTTGTTTGGGGGATTCTTAACATTGACCTATAAGATACCGGTAGATCGTACTGTATTCTCTTCAGAAATTATGCATAACACTGATTGGCGATTTAGTCAATGATACCAGTCGCCATCTTGAGGGTTTTTCTATGCATGTGCAGTTTTCGATTCTGGCGATGACGATGCCGCCTACTGGCACTCTCTGTGAACCAACTACATGAAATACATTTAAAAATTTATAGATGTTATTCTATCTTTTTCAAAATTGTTCCTTATGACTGTTTTTATAGTACTTTTTTGTGATGAGGGCAGTACTTTATGATAACCATGTACATGTATTTACAGTATGTGCTTCGTGTTTTAAATTTCAAATAGTTACACCTAATCCAAACTTAACCAAACCTAACAATGTAATTTCTGGTTTTGCTGCCCCAAACCGCAGGCAATCACTGCCAGCCTGCGAGCGGCTCATAGGCTCAATTAAGCAAAAAAGGTGTCCCTATAAAATATGCGCGTTAGGGCCGTTACCGTTCATAATCAAATTTCAATAACTCACGCTAGATATGTCGTTTCTGGCCTGCTATTTTGGGCATTTTTCAGGATGTAATGTTTCCGTATTATGATGACTGGGACCCTATACTGGCCAATTGGTCTGTATGATTTATACGCGATATACACACTATAAGTCACATATACAAAAGAACTTTTGGGTTTTACTATCTGTACCAAAGTGCCCAAAGGTGCTCGATTTTCAAGAATTGCCATATTTCATTCGAAAATAAAGGAGATGTCAATTTTTCTTGTATGGAAAATGCGGGGGAAAAGTACATGTAAGAGCGTACATTTGGCCAATTTTTTTCACCTATAGATAGTGTACGTCATCTGATATTTATTGCGGAGGAAGTGAATGCCACAGGCATACACGTACTTTACCTTCGAATCTCGTCCTTTGGAGGCATATTTGGGGAGACGAATCTTGGACTCGATAAGGAGTGAGAGGATGTTGATGGAATTTGGTGGCAGGGAGGAGTACTTCCTCAGGCCCTTCAAGCTGGACCTTCTGCTCTGGGTGTCTGAGTTGCAGGAGGTGGAGATGGGCTCGCAGGTCCTGAAAACGCTCCTGCTCTTGGACTTGGCGAAGTCGTGCCTTAAGTACTTCTTGGAGTTGTTCCTCTTGTGATGTGTGGGCGTGAGGGAATCACAGTCGTTGAAGTAAACATTGTCCGAGTTTTTCTCGATGGGCGAATTGGGCGAGTTGTTCTCGCTGGTACCCAAGGAGCAGGAGCCCCTGCGTGACGTCACGTAGTCGTGGATGGTGAGAAAACCGTGGGACACCAACCATTTGTTGATCAGATCCAGTTCCGCTTTCCTCAGGAAGTAGTCTTGAGTGGAAGTGGGGTTGGCGTCCAGCCATTCTTCCACTTCGCTGAACGAGATCTTGGTCATGGTTGGAACATGGAAAGGTCAAAAATGCTGCGATGTCATCCAAGATCCACGTCTGATGCCTGCCGGAGCAGCCATGGTGTTTTTTTTGTTTTTTTCTGAAAGAAAAAAATGAAAACGAATTTTACATATAAATGGGATGCTAAACAGTTACGGTCTAACCAATGGCGAGTGCTTTGAAGGCCTTGCCAGAATTTCTGAACAGTGCGTGTGGGAGAATGTGTGCCAGGGCTTAAACCATTCCAAGTTTTGTGTCTGAAGATGCTTTCGTTTTTTTGAAGGAAGCTTATGGAGTGTTATTTTGATGCTGTTTAACTATTTCTGTCGCGAAATTAGAAGGGCAACCAGGGTTTGCTTACGCACAATTAGCATAGAGCACAACACGAAATTAGATACGCCCTGGTTTAAATGCGAAATACTAGTGACATACATGTACATGTAAATTTACCCAGATTATCTGCACTATGTTTAGTTTAATGCGTTTGTCAGAAAACTGTTTTCTAGGAATATTGATTGTTAAAAGGAATATTGATTGTTAATATTTTGTTATCTCTTTTTCGCGATATTCATCCGTTTAACGCATGTTAAAAATGTGGTGTTAATGTATTTGTTCGATGACCGTAGGAATACAGAAATTTCAGTTTCTGAATATTGATTCGTTAAATGACTAATGTTTTCTGTAATTTTTTTTAAATGTCCCACAATAAATTATAATATTTAAGGATATTGGCGTTAGCACAACATAAAAACATCTAAACTTAAAAGAACTTCATTTGCATAATTTGGACGTGAGGAATTCAGTCGATTTGACTTATTGAAAAATGGTAGCCCTCATGACCTGTTGCATGATCTTCCTTTAAATTTATTCCTCATTAAAATAATGAACGATGCAAATTGCTCATTAAACCATGTTGTATGCCCTATGCATCTGCAGATTTAACCAAGAACTCTGTAATGGGGTAATGAAATGGATTTTTTTCCCTTTATCGATGCATTCTCGGTATTGTCAACAAAAAAATCAGTCCTACGTAGATTATATCGTCTCAGAAATTTCTTTAGTATCATTAACTTAATTGAGCTGGCAAGAAACCTGATGCAAATTAAATCCGCTGCTCCGTAATTATATACAGTAGGACACATACGGCATCGAAATCAATTCAAATGGAAATCATGACCTTTAAAGGCCACTGTCAGCACTCTGAAAAAAACCTTTTTTGTTGGGCACCACCCTAAGTTGAATGTTTCAAGATTTCTCCATCGACCATCTCTTCAGCATTAGGTGGCTTACTGTCATGTTTGGCAAGGACAAATGACGTGTAGACATAGTGACAAAATTCCCTCGGGAAATACATGTACATACTTTCATTTATAATGCTATACTTGCTATACTCTTTGTAAAGACAACAAATTGGAATTTGCCTTTAAATTGGAAATCTCCACGATTTTGTCATTTATATACAGTATGTAATTGGAAGTCAATAAAATGTTGGCAGATACTCTCTCCAATTTACATGCATGTTTGATAGAATCGGCATGTTTGACAAATATTTAGTCGAAAGCTCCATAAACTTGGAGATCGGCAATCTACGATTTACGTACAGTACGTACATGCATGTTCAACAGATAGTTTATATCCACTTCAACATTTATGAACATATTAGCAGCAATTAATTTCATTTAATTACTGCATGGTGTTCCCAAGGAAACTGGAAATGGACAACTTGCGACGTGAGTGCATCTATTCTTGTGCACTATTAAACTGTACAAAATCATGCCTCGAGAGATGAATTTGGCTAATTGGTTTGATTAATGAAACGGGCCATTTGGGGGGATGCCTAGGTGGATCAACGATAATTATAATTATTTTAAACATAACCCAGCAACGATTTCAATAAAGTGACGAACTTAATTGGAATTGAGTGCATGATCACGCAGATACGGGTCAATATCACTCGGAAATCTTTTCTTTTCATTTTTTATAAATTTAAGCTCAGCAAACAATATATTAACTGATTAAATTGCGCATTTTGTTCCTACCAAAATATGATAGTCATGGGTTTCTTCAGGTGAAAGAATGTGTCATAACAGCTTGCTACTTATAAAATTCGATCATTAAATTCAATGTAATGCACATGTATGAATAATTGGCTTCGCGTTTAAATTATTTTGGGTGCCACCCTGTTCTCCAGTATATCAGAGCAACTTCCATTGCAAGAGGATATGTTCAACAAAGTACCTTGATACATAAGCTGTTTCGCATATTTACAATGTAATAGAAAAAAGTGCCTCGTTATGTAAGAAAATATTATTTAGTTACTTTCTTGAATTGCTCGTGTTTCGCAAAGATTCTTATGCATGTAGAGGTACGGTATATATGTCACTTGATATAAAATATATCGGCCTCAATGCCCATTCTACAAATAAAAATTGAACGAAATGCATTTGGAGGAATTGCATGACCTATAATTTTTTTTTGCTCGGATTGCTTTAGTTTAACACACGAAAAATGATCAATAAAGGCCTCAAGGTGTCTCGTATCTAGTATATCGTGATGGAATTGTAGTAGGTATGAAAACGTCCTATAGAAAAATTTAAATAAAATTTCTTGCAATAGCATCTAATTTTAACAACGTGTCGTTTCATGCTGTTGATGAACAAGAATCATGCAACCATGACCTAAACGTCCTACTTTTACGTTTTCAATGAAATAGTCCCATTTCATTGAATTATTTTACTCGGAATGGCTGAGCTGATAGATTTTCCGACCGAAGCTTTTGTATGCTTCGTAGAATTTTTGGCTTCAATAGTGGATGGACGGCAAGGGGAAAACAGCTCGTTTATGTCCAAGAGCATTGACGATGAAGTAGCACGAAATTACGACACTGCTGAGACCTTCGGAGTTTCTAGTGAAATGCCAAGGTAGTCAGTAGTCCTCGGTTGACGAAATCGGTGCATTCTGAGCTGACCAAAACAAGGGTTAAGACAACTTTGATAGCCATAAATACCCTACTTGTACGCTCGCAATGAAAGAAAAATCAAATCAGCCTTTTTCATGGCTCATAGCTCATGTTATTTCTTTGGGCTTTCGAGATTACCTCTAGGAGAAATGTATGAAAGGAAATGACCATATGTCGATTTTATTCAGAGCGCGTGTATCTTCTAAATTGAAAGATTTCAAGGAAATCTATTTGTAGGCCATGGGGACACTGGGGAGCGAGTACTCCAGGATGTAATCAGCTTCCCTGAAATGTCCTATTTTATAGTACTGCAGGCATGTTAATGTTGGCATTTCATGTAGGGAATGCGTCTATCCTTTAAAAGGGACGTTGAGATGTGGCACTTCATGTCTAAAGGAGATCCTATAAAGTCAATATCCGTCGTATTAAAACTTTTTAACGACAGTTTTGTTCTAACAAAATGAATTTATCTACAGCATTTATTTTTCCCATAGCGAAGTTAAAAAAAAAATATATATATATAGTACACCCAATGCTTGGGTGTACTTCGATATTGTCCCCGCTCCGATATATGAGAAAGTTTAACTCGTAGGCTGGTTGTGATTGTCTTGTGGTCAATGGGCAGCTAAATCAGAAATTACCATTACAAAAATTTTAGGTATAACTTTGGTTAATTTCTAGTATCCAGTAGGTATCAAGGTATTTT
This sequence comes from Kryphioiulus occultus, assembly GCA_034687865.1. Lineage (NCBI taxonomy): Eukaryota > Metazoa > Arthropoda > Diplopoda > Julida > Julidae > Kryphioiulus > Kryphioiulus occultus. The sequence goes on from JAQGAF010003584.1 coordinate 9,178, forward strand.
TATGGTGTATTATTGGTATGCACTATTTGCAACCTTGGGAAAGATACCTACGATGGTTTCTTTAAAGTTGTTGAAAGGTTTCCTCTATATCCAATGTATTTCATAAGTTTCCACAATGTTGTACATTGCAACGTATCCCTCTGAAACCTATGATAGGTATATTTTGTAACCGATCAGACTTATTTGATACAAAAATTGGAAGCCTACTTACTAGCAACTTTAAAAATACCTTTCAAATTTTTGTAAGGGCACATACTAATCTTTCTACCAGGACAATGAAAGTCCAAGCATATTTGCTTTCTTTCTACATTGTGTAGGTTTTTTTCATATCAAATCCACGCTCATTTAGTCAATGTTTGATATACCGTATCCTCCTAAAGTAGGACTCTAGACAAGACCCTTCCTCCCGGTTAAACGATAAAGGCCCAAGAAATGCCTCGCTTTAACTCCCAGCAAATAATTAGCGGTTAAATTAAAGTGATACGCGCGCAGCCCCATCAAAATTTTATCTCTCGCGTTAATGTCGTCGTATTAAAAAGGTCAAAGAGGGGTTTGTTTATACAACGAGAAGGAAAGAGTTTTTGACGAGCGTTGAAAACGCAATGCCCGAGGCCCTAACGGTCCTTCTTCCTTTTCCTCCTCATCCTCCTCTTCCTCTTCCTCCTCTTCTTCCTCCTCCTGTGGCCAATGCGTGTCTTTTGGCAGAGAAGACTGACAAAGGCCAAGACGTCTTATTTACATTCGCCAGCGTGAGCAGCTTTTATGCGAACAACGAAGAACCAGTAAAAATGAAATTACTGCGAAGAAAGGATTAAAGAGCAGTTTTAATGTGTGGACAAAACGAAAATAACACAACTCGGAACAAAAAAATGCAGCTTCTGGACGTTTGGATTTCTGGATATTTTCTGGGACCAATGGCCAGGACGTTGACAAACGTTTCGTGTCATTGACACGGACATGTTAAAAATCAATCATTACGTAGATGTATATACGAATATTATTTGATGTTGATTTGACATTTGGCTTCTTTGACATCTTCGATCAATGCGCAAATTAATTTTTGGCTGATACTGTACATGTTTAAAATACATTAATTTAAAACATTTTTGCCAAAACCAAAAATCCAGAATTTTTGAAACGCTGTTAATGTCATGGACAGTTTGACAAACTACGATTTAGATAAGTTAAAATCCCAATAATATCCAGCATTAGATCGACTAGCTGCGTCAGACACGAAGAAATTGATCGTCTTACATGTAGGCCAGGTTGCACCAACAAAGGTTAACCAAACCCGAGGTAAACCACCAGTTAACCGAGGCAAAGCATCGCACCACTGAAAGTTAGCCAATAATCATGGTGTAATCATGAGGAAAGTTAACCCAGCCAATAAGCAGGGTTAACCTAAGATTAACCTTAATTTGTATTAATGGAATGTGACGATCATGTAGCAGCCATTTTGGTTTCAATGAGATATTATCAGAATTCCTCTAGCTACAACAGGTTATCAACAGGTTTACTAACCTTATATGTTAAAAATCCCTAATATAAAATGGTGCAACATGAACCTGGTAACTCAGGTACATGTAACTTACAATTAGAATAAACCTCAGGTTAACTAACCTTTCATTTAACCTACGATGGTGCAACGAGGCCTTAAATACGTAAAACTAGTCATCTTAAATACGCAGTACTGTACGATCAAGTTGAAAATGTTGAAGTAAGGCGTTAATATTGGCTGTCTCAGACATGACATTCTTGTCTTCCTTATTACTGACGACTAATTGAAAATGCTCCGAAATACATTTAACATATTCGTTAACCAGAATATTTTTGGCAGAAAAGCCAGTTTTAAATGATGATGGCAAGCCATTATCACATTTCAGCAATTATGTTAGTACAATCCACGTCTTTAGCGAGCTTTTCTGCTTCTTCTGTTGTTTTTATTGGATAACCTTAAGCCTGTTACTATCCATTTATAAAAAAAAAAAGTCGAGCTGAAGGAGGATGTCCCAAAACCATCTTGGGGAAAACGATAAGCCACGCACCAGGACGATAAGGGACAAGAAATAAAAGAAATGGAAATCTCCCTTCATCTTCAGGCGACAAAGCCCTCTTCAATACACTTTTGTGTAAAATGATTAGACTAAAACATAAAAGCAGTTTCTGGGCCAGCAAATTCCGACGTTAATCCAAAGTGTTCTGATGGAGGAACGTTATTGCCAGTATTAATCCAGACGACCTCTTCTTAACGGACCACCAATCTGCCATTTAAGGGGCTTATCAGACAAGTTGTATTACAAGCACTAAAACTGGGGGGAAAGTATAAGGAGGACTGAGGGCTTTTCAACAAACTCATCTTACTCGAAAAGCTCGATTTCGTCACGAAAAAGCCTCTGATGTGGAGTGCGTTCACCCCCTTCGGGATTGCGAAACTGGCAGAAATTCGGCCCATAATTCACCGATAAATCACCGATAAATTGCCAGACGAACATGCTAAGAGCCTGCTCGTATTTTAAGAAACTGAAAACTGGCCCTCAAATACGTTAATCTGGGCTGAAACGATGAGTTCTGCATAGATAAATAAAACTGCAGCGATTGAAAAATAAGATGTTTGGGTTGAAAAAATGGAAATCTAGAATATTAAGTATTAATTGTTAGTACTATTATTTCATAATTATTGAATATTCCGCCTGGTGAGCATGAATGCAGTTCCAAAACGAGTGCTAAATCCACGACCTCTCAATAACTTTTCAAGGAAACTAATTTTAAAGAATAATGGCATATTTCCATTGTTCTTGCTATAATTGTTGAATTGTTTCGTAAAAATATATTCTATATTTTGATATACTATTTAATTATCAACTCAGTCAAAAATAGTCTACGTCACTAAATCGAATGCTGTGATTTCCCAATGACTAACCCTATGGCCATATTCAACTAGTCCCAATTTCAGCACCATGAATGAATTTCAGCACCATTAATGATCTATATAGCCACCCTGTAGGATACGTACAAATAAGACCAAGTACATACTCCGAATTCAATCTACTTTAACGACCCTAAACATGTCATACAGGCCTGAGCTGAATAATCCTTGTAGGAAACGTCTAAATTCCATGTTTTAACGTGTCTGATTCAATTTTTTTTAACCCAAAATAACTCCACATCTACATTTCCATAGCATACTTTCAACGTGACACGTTATCGCATTATTAGACACGTTACCAAAACCATCATTGACGAGTAATGTAGAAGACGTAAATTCGATTAAATTAAAAAGAAAATGCTTTCAAACGGATTTTCTCTGCATGGTAAAATGATCTATAAAGCCACCCTGTATAGGACACGTACAAATACGACCGAGTACATTAAATTTCATGCTGAAATACTACGAATTCAATCTACTTTAACGACCCTAAACATGTCATAGGTCTGACCTGTATAATCATTGTAGGAGGACACGTCTAAATTTCATGTTTTTAACGTGTCAGATTCCATTTTTCCTTAAAACAACTCCACCTCTACATTTCCATAGCATACTTTCAACCTGACACGTTATCACATAATTAGACACGTTACTATAACCATCATTCGATTAAGTTAAAGCAAACATGTTTTCAAATGGATTTTCTCTGTAGTAAAATGACACGAGTTCATCTTAAGTCTACTTCTCGTTGTTTTCTCGCATTTAACTTCAACTTGCCATTAGTTTTGTACTGAGAATGGGTCGTGCGTTAGTTGAAAGTGAATTGGTTATCAATGGCGAGGCAACTTCTTCGTCCCTAACAACGTCTGTTTGTCGTAAACCAGCTTTCGTCCTTTTATAAGCAATTCGTTTGGGATTTACAGCTCGGAAAGTCGTTTGAGGGATACGGTCAATACTTCGCCATTATAAATTACATCCTTTAAATTACTTTCATGCTCGACTTTTCGCCCGTTTCAATTTCGCACACATTTTTGCCATCCCAAAGGCGAAGGAGTCTTAAGGGGAGGAAAGGGACTTAACATTATACACGAAGACGCGAGCAATGGGGCAAATCAGCAGACTCGATTAAAACACGATTATCAGACAGCACTTTCAATGAACTCATTATTCCGAGACGAATAATTGAAATCCAGTAATAAATGGACTGTTAAGATTGAATAGTAGTTCGACAAAAGAAGTCATCGGAAATAAAGCCATACAAAAACGTTTGAGAAATTTCCCGAAGTATATAAACAAGAAAGTATTGCGTGATCTGAGACAACATGTACAGTACATGTTATCTCAGATCACGCAATACGAATTTCTTTTGGGCGATAAATTTGGCATTTAAACTTTGTTTGTACGTAATAAACGTTTTGATGGCTAACCTGATGAGTAAATTGATCATAATTTTCGTTTCTTCAACTATAAATTGTTTACTGTAGGTGATGAATAAAACGGGACATTTATTATTAATAAAAGAAAATTTGCTATTAAATAATCGTTTTGATGGTTAACCAGATGAGTTAAATTGATCGTAAATTTCGTTTCTTTAACTATAAATTTTCTAGGTGATGAATAAAACGGGACATTTATGGCTCAGAACTGGGGGAAATGTGATAAATCAGCATTAAATTGGCCAAAAATATCGTTTATTTAATTATGAAATAATTTCTGGAGAAACCAGTAGGTATTTCGAGAATTTAAGATGAAATTCACGGGGAATCTCTGTAATTGGAAATTTCTGATTTTTATAGCAAAAATGAGCGATAAACATTTTTATTACCGAAATTATAAATTTCTAGTTAAATTAAAGTTATTGGTTAATTAATTGGGAAAGAGACCTGAAGTTGCATTTGTCAAACCGTTTGTCTCCTATTCTTTAAATTATTGGAAAAGGTCTGGTTAGGCAACAGGAAATGTCGGGTTTAAAACACTCATTTATGGTTTTAATAAACGAAATTTATGGTCAAATAAACGAAATGTATGGTTAGATTAAAAGGAAATTGACCAGAAGTTCAGTTCATTTTACGATAAATTTGCTATTTGCTCAACAGGATAAGAAACCTCCGATTTAATAATAGGAAATTTACACCATTATGCAAATGCAGCAAAAGTAAGGGCATGTTGAGTGTTGACACGAATACAGCCCAATTTTTAATAATGAATTTTTTCTCTCTGGATTTTGAGACTAATTTCAGTGTAGTTTGCATCGAATGAACACCAAGAAGGAATTTTTTTTTTTCATTTTGCATTTCCTCATTTTGGCGCAAATACTAAATATGTGTATATTTCATCGTGTTATCAAGAACTGGCAGTAAATCGAGAGATATGGTTCAGATTGGGGTTTCGCTAAATTAAATTGCGAACGATGGCAAAACTCATTAGATTCGTGAGTTTAGATCGATGATTTTAGCAGGAGGCCAACTTAAGAGCGAACAATGCTGAAACGAATGTATTATTGCGATCAAATTAATCATAATTACATTCACGAATGAAAATTCCTTCGCAAAATAGAAGAATAATGGCACGAAAAAAACCGAAAGTTTTAATCATTATCCATTAAAAGTTTTTAGAGAGCGCCGAATTTACTCTCACGCGGTAAACTTTGTAAAAAAAAATCGTACAAAAAGATATGTAAGAATAAGAGGAATCTATATCGCTTATAGGAACGAGGAATGTAAAATAAAAGATTTTACCCTAAAACATTTCCAATGTTCACAGTATTAAAAAATTAATACTGGAAATGTCATCACGAAAGTCAGTGAATTTTCAGTAGGCTTATCGAAGTCAAATTAGTATTACCAATAAAGTATTCAACATGACAGACAGTGAATGTTTCAAAATCCTATAGGAAATATCACGATATTGAAAGTCGCAATTTCCAGAAAATCTATTAGAATCGAAAGTATTAAAGGCATTGATTGAACTATTCGAAATGACATACTGTACAAACATCAGAATGGCAGTTAAGATCAAGACAGAACATTTATCAGAAGAAGCAACTGCATGGAAATGTTACTTTTACAACATACTTTTTCATACAGTATACCGGGAATAAAGTCAATGAAATATAACACTTTTGTTTCGGGAATGCCAGGATGACAGTTGATTAGTAAACACTTAAAAATGCCTTCGATATTACCAGATTGAATTCAGAAATTTCATAAAAACCCACTGGATGGAACTGAACTTCAAGGCATAAAAGTGAAAATTATTTTTACCAAAAAAAATCTATATATTGGAAATACCAAGATGAAATTCAGCGAGTTTCCTCAACGCATTCAGAAACGGCAGAATGACAGTGATTGTATACTTCTGCAATGTCAAATATTAAACATTTCACGCATAACTTCATCGTGGTCATGTTTTTAGCAACATTTTAAGCTATATTATAATGAGATATTTCAGCAAGAGCATGCTCGACATCACGAAATCCCTCAAAAAACTGCCTCCAATTACTGTTATTAAACGCATTACATCGCTTTCACAAAAATTAAAACTGCCTTTCGGATGCCTCATAATAAACGAAGGAGCATTTTTTCCTAACCATTAATTAACACAATCGATGTTAATTAAGCAGGCTTTCGCGGCCAAAATGGCGTTCATCTTCGCATTACTGATGCAAGGATGTAATTATCAGGTCTAGTTGGAAGGTAAAATAAACTCATTTTTGGTCTCGAACCCAAACCTATTAATTTGGATGGCTGATGAAATATTCAGACCCAATTTTTGTGCAAACAAAGATAAGGCTGCGAGTAATAATGCTATCATAATCCAATTTCTGCGATGCCTTCAGCAGCGTCGCCACTAATTAATCACCTAGAATAATTAATTCGAAACCGTAACTAATCATTTCAAAAATCTCCCAAAAAACGGTGAAATTAAACGCGACTGGCGAAGAAGTCCTCGGGCTAATTAGCTACGAGTCCCAAATCCCTATATTTCGATATCAACATTCAAATAACTGATGAAATATTTACTGAGGTAATAATTCCAGCGATCGATATTGTAATCAGAAATTTAGATGAAACTATCGCGTTACCCATTTGCGTACAAAATGTCAAATTACATTCGGCCAAAAGCTTCAAACAAAAGAGCATTTTTGGGTATATAATGGTTATTCCATCGCAGAATAATTGACATTATCTCAAAAACACATCAGTTTGTAGTTTTTGCCAACCTATTATTCAACTAAACGTGTTCGATTAACGACTGTTGTCAACCATTTCTATAGCTTACTTTTAAGCGACGTCAACCCAAAATACCTTTTCTGAATACATGTACTTGAAATATATTTATCTGAATTTGTCATACTTCCAAATGAATTTGTTTCAATGAAATATACTACTCAGAATATACTTCTCTTGATGGAATATATCCAAAAAGCACATTTTTCTAAATACAACATACTACTAGCATGCTATCCTACATGAAAAGGAAATGCATTTGAAATGCATTGCAAATTGCGAAATGTATTTTGTGGCAAGACATTCACAGGAAATACATTTCTAAATGCATACAGCAATGTATTTTAGTAATGTATTTTAAAATGTATTTTACAACTGTGTTATTAACAATTGAATTTAAAAGAATATTTTGCTGGTAAAAATAATTGTATTAAGAACATGGAATGAACAACTTAACTACAATTATTATATCTACATGGATTTTGGAATTTCACCTGTAATGTATTTTAAAATGCATTCAAAATGCATTTCACAAATCACTGAAGACATCATGAAATGCATTCTGCAATACATTTGAAATGAATTATGAGATGCATTCTGCAATACATTTGAAATGTATTATGAAATGCATTGCAATATAAATTGTTGAATACTCAGGA
>JAQGAF010003585.1:0-16989 GCA_034687865.1 Kryphioiulus occultus
CCCCCTGTAACCACATGTAACCAATCAGCAAACCCCCCCCTCCCCCCTAGCTGCTGACGTAATTAATGTACGCTCCCTAATGGGAAATGCATTATAATACATGCATTGGAAAATACATTTTAAAATGTCTGTTGATTGAGACAAATTTAGTTTCGAAATGTATTGACAAATACATGTATATTTGAAATTGCATTTCCGAATGCATTTTAACAATGTGATTGTAAGCAGTTTGTAATGCATTATGGAATGCATATAGCAATTTACATTGTGCGTGTTTTCGAATGTATTGTGCATTGCACACTGTAATGTTGTATATGGTGTGCATTAATTGATGAATGCCTTAATTTATATTCCATGCATTGTAAAATGTAAAAAGTCTCGCTATATTTCATATTTTAACCGTTTAAAAAAATCCCAATTCTGATTAAAACTGGCAATGAAATGACGTTTAAAATTCAAAAATATATCAATTTCATTGAATTCAATGCAGCACACATAACCTTTGTACAGTAAGTGTGTAAAGTAGTTTCAAATTCTTGTCAAATACACAAGTCAGTATATTTTGTAATGCATCGGAAAATGCATTAGTGTTACATTACCAAATGTATTTAATATTACGATAAAAACGACCAATGCATTTGCAATATATTTTACAAGTCGTAATGCATTTCCCTTCCATGTGGGTTGTTTTGCTTCAATTTCGTTGTTTCTGATTATGACTTTGGTACTTTTCACTATCAAGAGTGATTACACATCAGTGGAATGTACTTTATTTTTAACCAAAGCATACCACACGGCTGTGAAAATTTAAGCAAGGGACATTTTTATTAATTTATAAATAGTCGTTCTGAGTACCCTGTTTTTTTCATTAACAACAACGATAAGTGTCGTCATCATGGGCAATTACAATTTTTGAATGTTTCACCCTGAAGAGGCAGGCTCACGTTGTAATTTTCTTAGACGAAGCCCAAGAGGAGGTCGAAGATCTGATAATTATGGGGAAATTATCTGAATTGGACGACAAAATTGAACTTGCAGTGCAGGAATTATGGCCCCAAAACTGCACTTGAAGACTATGTTTGGGCTGGATCACGACTGAGCAACGTGCAATTTAAAACGGTTTTTTACCAGTCGATAAGGCATATTTAAGGAAGCGTAAATTTCATGTTATTAAATTGAAATTACCTGGCTATAGTTCTATAAAGTGTATCATGAAAGTATGTGTTGGGGGCACGTCGCGAGGTAACAAAATCAGGACTTTCAACTTGCTTTTTGGAACTTACCATTTAGTGTAATTTCTAAGTTAACATCAAAATAATTTTGTGCACTATACCTTTCAAACTATTTGATTGAGTTGTGTGTACACCAATTTTCCCCCAGACCTGGAAAAGTCAAGGAAATTTAACAAATTAATAATATTTTATTGATTGTCTCACGTTTTTGCTTTTGGTCCTTACCATTTTGGTGCAATTTCAAAGTAAACATGTTAGATGTGCATGTTAAATGATTTTGTGCACTTAACTGTGAAAACTATTCGATTAGTTGTGTATGGCAGGGTTTTCCCAAACCTGGAAAAGTCAGGGAAATTCATAAATCAGTAAGGTTTCGTTGAGCTTTTCAAGTTTTTGCTTATTGGTCCTTACCGTATTGGTACTGTTTCAAAGTAATCATGATATTGTGCACTAAATTGTTAACATTATTTGAGTTTTGTGTGTATGCTGATTAACCCAAGAATGACTACCGATTAATTAGTAAAAAAACTTATTTATAACCTGGTTATGAATTGTCACTTATCGATTTTTTTCTTGTATTTACAGGTAAGAAAATTTCATTTTCATATTGTGAAGTTAACTCGAAATCGACGTTCGAGTCCATTATGCTGTAAGTAACGCTATTTTTACTGAAAAAAAACCTCATTTCGTGACTAGTAAGCTTGTCCAATTGTTAGCTTTGCGCGGTGTAATTTGCGTTTTAATTTAATTACGACTGGAATTTTCGAATTTTTACAATATATCCCGAACGAACTGAAACAGTTAATACTTTATTGCCTGCCGGCTACGTGTTGTGATGGAAAGTTGTAAATTAATTAAACTCGTGCTGCTCATCCATATCAACTTAATTTCAGTTCATTTTAAATGATGCCACTCAACTCCCTTCAGTTATTTCTGACTAATCGATAGCGCAAGGACAAACGATTTTTTAAAGTCAGGCTGGACATTACATGGAGGAAACATACAGTAGCATTCATCAAACATTGATTAAGACCCGGTTGCACCAACAAAGGTTAACCAAAACTCAAGGTTTACCTCTAGTTATCCAAGGAAAAGCATTGCATCACTGAAAGTTAGCAAATAATCATGGTGTAATCATGAGAAAAAGTTAACCCAGTAGTCAGGGTTAACCTAAGGTGTGAATGTTATTTATGGACTTAATTATGTTTCCCGACGGAAATAACCCAGCTAATAATCAGGGTTAACCTAAGGTTAAACTTGATTTCTGCCAAGGGAATGTGAATTAGGCCACATGGCAGCCATTTTGACTTCAATGAAATATTTCCAGAATTCCTAGCTGCAACAGGTTTACTAACCTTGTGTTAATAATCCCTGTTGTAAAATGATGCATCAGGTGGCTGACCCTAAGGTTATCTTGGGGTTATAATTAACCCCAAGTTATCTCGTCTATTATTAACCTGCAATGGTGCAACTGGACCTAGTTACTCCATAGATGATATTTACCAACCGTAATGTTAACTGGTTTGAACGAAGTGAATGTTAAGGCGACGTGGCAGCCATTTTGGTTTCAATGATATATTCCCAGAATTCTTACATGTAGCTTCAACAGGTTATAAACAGGTTTACTATTCTTGTTTTAAAAATCCCTATCGTAAAATTATGTAACTTGCGATTATAGTTAACCCCAGGTTATCTAACCTTTCATTTGACCTACGATGGTTCAACCGTGCCTAAGAATGTTATCAGGCACCCTGTATCGCCTTCCATGCATTTTTCTGCGTTGAACGTACAGTGAAAACGTCTTACTTGACGGTATTATTTCTCGTAGTGAACAATAAACAATACTGTCAAGTAGCTTTTGACATATTAAAAGCCCTTTGTAACTATAAACAAGTACGTCCATTAATTTTCTCGTTTGTATTTTTGGCGCATCCGTTTACTGTTTGTTGCTCCTCATTCGGTTGAGTAAACCAAGCTGTTTAACATGGGTTTGATTTCTCAAAAAAATTCGTACAATCAGGTAAACAAGACAAGACAACGTTACCTACTATTTCACACTCGGTCGCCCAACTTTTCAACGCTGACGTCACGGTGTCTTTTCACGCTGATTTTGGGGGAAAATGGCGTGGGAATTCCCCCTAAAGGGCAGGGGTACCACAACTTTCTCCAATTATTTAATTGCCTTTGTTGCAAAATTTCGTCCTTTCGCAAGATTGCACGCATATGGTCAGGTTCATATTTTTTTCTACCATTCCTCGGACTAATTATTTTGGTCTGAAAAATTTAACTTTAATGGTACTTTAATCGGTCTTGTTGCTCATCAACTGTAATTTCACCAAGTTTTTGAGGTTTTCTTTCAATTTTTCTTTTCAATTTCTTCACTCGCACGTAAGGACTACTTGCGAAATTGTTACAGAAGCAACGCCATTGTGCCATCCATTGGATTTTCACAATGAATTAAGGTCTTTGCCCCTATAACGCCATAACCACTAATTTGGTGATCATAAAAATTTCAATGCTTTCGCTATACGTTAGTCTATTGACTTTTTCTGCTTATAAACGCTCGAGATAGAGACCTTACAACCACGCTTATTTTAATCCAATAAAATTCATCGTGAATGGATTTTCAGCCTTCTAATGTTTCCAATTCAATTTGGGACATCGTTACAAGCGTTTTTTGTTGTTTCTACTCGAGTAATGTTTGCTTCCTAGTCATGTGCAACCTCCTAAACTGGGCAAAATGTAGACTAAACATGTCTTAAACGTGCTGGATCGCATTCTGGGCCATCCAAGCATAAACACAACCCTATTTCGAGAGTTTATTAAGTCGAATCATACATCATTGGGTTTATATTGGTGTGTGGTGGGCGTGTCAAAATATAACAGGGTTCATACCGTCAGGGAAAGTCAGGGAAATCTTGACATTTTAACCATTAAGTCAGGGAAATTCGAAATGTGTGGAAATTTGTTGTGGCATCACTACTTTGATTGGTATAAGTATCTCATAAAAATAATTAGAAAAGCTGTATTTGTGATCTGCTTTTTCTAGAAATTTCGTTTGTCTTATGATTATCATTAATTTTCGTTATGAAACATTTACCTAAAATGCATTATTTTTGTTAAAAAATGCCGCCTACTGCGTTTCTGTCATTATGAAGAATTTTGTAATATTCCAAACCAGAAACCTCAAAAATCTGTAAAAATTGTTTCTTGAATTTGTATGTAAATTTTCCAAAAAGTGCCTGGAAAACCTGGAAATTCAATCAAATATAATTAATCGTAGTGTTACAGATAAAGTTAATTTTAATTCCATGTGACATTTGTTTATTTGATAAGTCAGGGAAATTAATCAGATTTGGTCAGGTAAAGTCAGGAAAATTGAGTTGCAAATTTTGGTATGAACCATGTATTGGCATTGCAAAACAAGTTGAATGCAAATTTGTTACTGTGAGAATGATCCTCATCAAGTAGTCTTTTTGTTCTAATATCCTGACCTTCAAAACGAAACCCGATGCAGTTTACTTTATTAAAACATCAAAACTGTCTCGTAATTAGCGAATTAATTGGCAGACGAGGTTTTTCACCTGCCTAATTTCAAGCATTAGGACATGGTGGGAAGCTTGGAAACTGTAAAAACGTGGGAAGAGATGCTGATGTTTGTTTGTGGCCACATTGGGGTAAACAAAGAGCTCAGCTAACTGAAATAGTCAAAGAAAGTTTTCAATAACCAGAACTTTTTACGAGACAATCGACTTTTCCAAACGACTGAACAGTTGTACTTCCTGTCGAAGTGGCGTCTCATGATGAACAGATACACAAATACCACGTTTACATGCAGACTTAGCTTACTTGAACCAAGAATCTTTGTTTAAGGGGATGGTTTGATTCGAGGCACTCAAACCAAGTAACTTGAGAAGTGTCACATGTTGTGAAAGCACCTTAAACAGATTTACCTTGAGTGGATGTTTCCTGTGCATGTGTCAACTCTAAAACCAGATGCAGCATGCTATCTGGTTTTAGTAAATTCATTTAGACCACGCCCCCATGTCTGTGCTGCTTTACGAAGAAGAGGATTCTGGGTGTTCTGCGGCATTTCACCACCAGGTGACTTACTAGTGTGTTCATGTAAACTCAGATCTACTTGATCTAAACGACTTAGTTTAAGCTGGCTTTATGCAAGGTAACTTTCTGCATGTAAACATACTGTAGAAGACGAAACTTGGATTTTGATAGATTCATTTACTGTATATGAATGAAATTTGAGATGATTGTATTACTACGTTGAAATGCATTTTCTCCTACATTAATCTGAACAGTTCGTGCATTTAAATAACTTGGTTTAATCTAACTTTATGCATGTAACCTTAGTTGTTTACTTAGTTAGTTGTAAACATTTGTTGTAAACATTTAGTGCTAAACTAGTTTATCTATAGGCAAACCTGATTTAAACTGGTTACTCGCATGACTTACTTAGATTAAAGTAACTTAGTCTGCATGTAAACGTAGTAGATTACACGATGGGTATTATATTTTAGGAAGCTGACTGGCTATCGCTGAATTGGACCCCAACATGTCCCAATCCACTTCATAGTGGTTGGAAAATGAAGCATTGTCATATTTTCGATCGATTATGTGGGGAATTAATTTAGTTACACTTGGGCATTTTCATCCATTCTCCGGAGGCCATTTTGAATCATGGTTCTGGGATTCAATATGACGGAATCTTGACTTTTTATGGGGGCGAATGTGGCAACAAAAAATGATATATTCGCCCTTTTTAATTAGACGCTCGCCTTCCCTTCTTTCTCTTCATTAATTTATCGATTTGTATTAAAATAATTTCAGGGCAGAGAATTTAATCTAATTATAGTTTTAAGCGTACAATTGAAAACGCACGAGTCGAGTCAAAACCCTCCACGACTGTAACCACCAGCATTTATGCAATTTTAATGGATTACGTGTCAGTAGATTAAAAAAAATTAATACTCGAAAGAATACTTTTTAATTAGGGTTCAGGAGCTCCCCCTTTCGCAAAAACCCATGGGTCGTGCGTGCCTAGCTCACTCTATTATGATATTAGCGAAACTCCAGCTAACTTTTAAATAAAATCTTTGCTGTAATTAAAAAAAGGAAAATTGCCAAGGGGTTTGAGAAATGGGCAGAAATGCATTACTTGCATGGGACTGAACGAAAAGCAAACATGCTGGGGGTATTTATTGGCCCCTTTGGGCCCTAGGCTCGAGGTTTTTTCAGCCTTAACGCGTAATCGATGATTAAAAACCGGTGATATAAGATGCCACCCAAATTGAGTTAATTAACCTTTTTTGGACCATGATTGGCTATGGCTTACGTGGGTAATTAGCGGATAAGTCTGTAGCTAACACCTGTACCTTTACATGTACTGGCACTGGCAATTTCATTTGTTCACTGAAATTGTGTTTGGGGGTCATCCTTCGGGAAACTGGACACTGCTGGACATGGGTTGGGGGTCAGGGGAAGTGAACTTCCAGATTGTCAAATGAAATTTAGGGTTTGTTATGGAAAATTCTGATTGAAAACTGGATTATCGTGATTGTAAACTGGAATACTGATGATGTTATGGGCAATTTTCTGGTCAAACATTCTGATCAAGACTGATGAGATTATACAAACTCATCACATTTAATTGCAACAGACCGGTTCTACTGTCGGATTCAAGTTTATATAAAACCAGGGTGACAAAAAAAAAGTCAAAAAAATTTACTACAAAAAAATAAAATGTCTTTAATTTCCTGTAAGAAATCATAAATATTCCTAAGTTTTGCATATTCCTGAAAATGTCCTAAGTGATATCTTTGAGATGGAAACAATTAAGGAAAAACGTATTCATTATAGGTGGATTGAATGTTGAACATGCCATGTTAAAATAATTTTACATGTCATTTTGTGGTCTTATTAGATGAACAAGAAAGATGAACAAAGAATGAAACACTGATTTCCAAAATATCGACTTTTTTTAAAAAAAAAAGTCCTAAAATACTTGTAGTTTTACCTTTAATTACCTTTAATTACCTTCTGTATGTTAAACCAGGTTGGCAAACAAACGTGCTATGAAAGACAATGTCCGTAATATCCTAAACAGTCAAATATTCGACACACAAGTCCTTAATTTTCCTTATAATGTTCTAAATGGCATCTTAGAGATAGAAACACACCGGATTCAGTATTACAAAACTGTTATGAAAAGTTTTCAAAAATAATTTTGTTCTCTTATTCTTGTATGATAACACACATGAACAAAGCATGAAATACTGCATTCCAAAAAATGTTACTTTTTTAAAGCCCTAAAATAGTTTGCATTCAATTATCTGTATGTAAAACCAGGATGGCAAACATGTCATAAAATGTACTGCAAAAGTAGAATGTCCTTAATGTCCTAAAATGTTATAAATATTTTAAAATAGTCTTAAAAAAGATTGGAACAAAGACGAACTTGTTCATGAGGTTCAACTTGTACGTGAAGTTTTTACGCAAATGTCATTTTATTATTGTATTATAACATAAACAATGCACAGTATTACAAATAGTATTCAAAATACACGTATTACCTTTCTTAAAAATTCTAAAATAATTCTACAAGTTTTTCCAGACTGGCATTAATGTTTTCCACGCATTAAATGAATTTATTAAGCTTAATGCGTAAAACCGTTTCAATTTCACTGTTGTGAATGTGAATAATATGGCAGGGATGAGACTTTTAAGATTTACATAGTGTGTAAGACGAGCCTTTTTTCTTGCACTTTTAAGTACGTTACTGATCACGTGTGCCATATAGACATTTCTTATCTTTCCATGACTGCTAGGCCAAATTCATTTGACTAATATTTCGCACTTATATAAGCCTCCAGATTATTTACATGGACCTGGCTGTTTCTCGTCTTCTAATCCCATGTTGTCTACTTAACTCTGATTTATGCTGGAGAAATGCTGACGTTATATTATAGTCCAGACACCAAACAAATACTTTTCACTCATTTCATCTAATCACGAACTCTTATATCTGGTTTTGTGGAGGACTGTTATCGCCATATCTCTTCGCATGTGCTACAGTTCAAATTTGCATTTTTTTTGTCTTAAGTTTTTCAAACGATCGTAATCATATCCAAAAAATATAAGTTTTTATTCGTCTCGGTTTTTTGTCTGAAAACAGCATAATGCAATTTCGATATCTGGCACGTATGACGTTTTGGATTTATGCGAATTGCACTGGGAGTTTACTGAAATTAGTTAGCTGTACAAGTTCATTTGTACGTCTTGGTACGTTCTGTAAGATTGTGATTGTTTTTATTTATGTTGTTTATACTGAAATGCCGTTGCGAATTAGCAATATTTGCATCAGCAATTAACGCAATAAGGAAACAATTTCTAGCATACGCCACTGCTAATATTTTGCCCAATTAAGCAGTTCTCTTAATTTACTTTGCGCTGCTGGGAACCGCTATTTTAGATGAGGATTAAAATAAACAAACCTTTATTCTTATTAGATAGAAAGGGAATTTTTCCACGTTGCCTAGCGCGATATTTTTGCCCCTTTTGTAAACAGCATTCTGTAACAAATAATGTAGATTTATGTCGCCATTGGGCCACGAATAAATTGAATTCCATACGTATTTTTATTGCTTTGAAAATAACCAGAAGACTTATTTTTTAAGAATCTCACGATGCGGTATAATTTTCCTATATTTTAAGAAATTAATTCAAGATATCGAATTTTACAAGAGTACATTTAAATAAATGGAGCTTGCACTGAAAAGTATACAGATTTATTGAAAACAGTACAGTTAGACTACTATAGGCGTGTATTTCCAAAATTAATTTCCAAAAGCTTATTCAAGTCGCACTAATAATAAAAAACAACATAATCTTAACTTTTTATAGAATATTGCGGATTTCCTTCTGACCTGGAAAACCTGAAATTTGTAGGGAAATTGCATGGAAATACACGTAATAATCAGGATGAGGTGATTTATTTTTGAAAAAGTCAGGAAAATCCATCATATACTGTAGTAGGGTTACATATCTAGTTTTTAGGTAATAAAAATGTGTATAAAAATGGCTGATTCCCCTTTAACTTGTGCATTTTTGGAATTCCCCATTTATCAACATATTGCACCATTAGATGCAAATCTTACTTCTTCGTGTATTCGCTGATGTAAGGTAAAAATATCTAAATGAAGGTGCAAGCTGTAAGAATTTGTCCATTTTTAATCTGGATTTGGCGTTTCCGTAGAATTTTTTGTTCTATCTCCTATTAATGTATATTAATTTGTATGTGTATAGCATATCTTACGTTGGCATATGACATTATTTTCATTTTCACTGGTCATGGAAATTTTGTTTGAACACTGTACCAGTCAGGAAAGTTAAAAATTTCTGTTTTGAATTAGGGTTTACTCTGTTTTATTTGTTTTAGTCGCGAATAATTTTTTTTACATTTATTCTTAAGATCAGTTATACATAAATTGAAAGTACGTGTATTAATTGTTGATAAATAGCGGTTATGTAAATACTATTTGCTATTTTAGTTAACAATCTAATCCAGATTCAAACCAGAATTTGTGTATCACTCTGTATTCACGCAACGTTAAATGTATTTGCTGAAATGTACTGAAACACTACGTTGCAGCCGTTCGTTTCTATTGTTCACATCAAAGAAGTTAAAATTTTCACTTCCAATTCTATGGGGTATAAATGGGTATAGTATGGCGGCGTTTCTTGATAGACAATTTGTGGCAAGATTTTAGTGGATTCAATTACACCAAAAATAATCTCAAGATGCACATTCAGGCGCTATTGCCTGCTTTATTGTCTAATTAAATTTTAACCCATGCTCTTATCCCATATAGCTATTTTTACCACCACTTCATTGAATATTAATGCCATTGGGGCGGTTATGAGTTCACTGTCGAGAACATCTGAAATGGCATTGTGTGAACAATGCCACTAAGCCCCAATCCATTTCTTAAAGTTTTATATTCTTTGTGTGCCGGTAAAAATAATCAATTCTTTACCGAAAAAACTTCAGCCAATGAACCTTTCATGTAGCGAAATGACACTGGCTCACTGATGTTGAATTTTGACAGTTCTGTATACTGAAGATTTATGTTTAATTCAAGGACCTGCTTTATTACTTCAAGCACAACATTGAGAAAGTCGGAAATATTGTTTGGAATTTTACACAGCCTGGAAATTTTAGGACATTTGAATTGGAACCTGGATGTTTTTCTAGTAGAATTTTATTTTACGTTTGTAATTATTTCTTAAGAAAACTACAGCGATGCAGGGTTTGTGATCTAAAATTTTTTGTATTAAAATTCCTTTAGTATAAGGACAAGTGTGATTGCCCTCAATATACTGACAAATGTGAGGGAAGGTTTTAGGAAATTAAGGAAGTAAGCAGAAAATACTGTATATCGGTAGTTTTGTCAAATATATCGCCTTCGACACTTTATGGCTTTTAATTCTAATTATAGAGAATTATTTATAACGAATTGAGTGCTAATAATTCTTCATTTGTGACAGTATTTTTCAAAACTTTCCCTTACGGCAGTGTCCTAACTCCAGTTAATATTTCTGAACCTTTTGTTAGAAATGTTTATAAAATTCATCATATGGCATTCCTATATTACAAATATTAATAAACGCTTTTATTAGAAATCTGTCATTTGAAATCAAGGTTTTTGAAGTTAAGAATGAAGAATTTCGAAAAATTCTTGTGGTTTTCAAATTAATTAATAATGTTCTAAACGTCTCTCCTGCAGGTTTTTCACTTCAATTTGTATGCTAAAATGCATTTGGCAATATGCTATTACATGTAATTGATCACCATTTACTAGTTAATCATTTGAGAAAAATTTAAACCTGGAGCATTTAGAATATGTTGAAAAGTATTCTAAAAATTTCACCTACAGGTATGCCATTTTTCTGCAAGTATCTCCTTCAACTTTTTTTACTTTAATGCGTCATTTTTTATGCAAAAATGCATTTAGCAGTGTGCTATTTAATAGATCACCATTACGACTACAGTACAGTATTTAATTATTAAAAATGTAAACCTGAACAATTTAGAATATGACCCTGGAAAACTTGCAAAACTCGTGAAATTTCGTTTTCACACATTAGCAGTCACCATGTACAGGGTGCAAGCTTTCATAAAAAATGAGCTTTTGACAAACGTAATTTCATTTTGTTAAGTTAAGTCAGTATTTGCAGTAATATCTGTCTTTCGTTTGTCCCCGTTATTAATTGACCCATGTCATAAAATCCATTATGTGGCGCAGCTCCATTTAATACTTTTTCACTAATTGCAGCCATTTTTTGATGGTTGCACTTTTTTAAATGGATGTTTCACCATCAGTTTAATTCAGTTTTTATTCCGTTCTTGCACCGGCTGATAAGTGTTGCCTTATTTATCGCCCTCCCATTTTATAACCCGTATTAAACACGATGTCACGACACCAATTTCCGACGAAAAGCCGCAAGTTTTAAATACGTCGCTTCATTCAAAATCGGTCGTAAATAAAGTTTTTATTCGTAACATAGCGTGTGGCTTTTGGTGAAACGCTCATCTTTTTATTATATTCCTTGCATTAAACGTAATTTCACGGTGGATCTGAGCAGGACCATGCACTAACTGCCTTAATTTAGTTAATTATTGATAGTATTTATTCTTAAGGGGACAATGCCCAAGAGGTACCCTCGCGTGCTGCTGGGAATAACTGCAGGATAGACTCCATCCTGCTTATTTATCTTTTTGCCTCTTTTATTTATACATTTTAATGCATCGACTGCATTGCATAAACATTTTTGTTTTGCTTTATATATTATTAAAGCCTCGTGTATAGACTCTGTAGGCGTGGTGCTGAATAGCACAATTTTAACCCCAAATTCTCCAGCTTTTTTTTTATTTCCAAAGCGAACGTTTTGTGCATTAACCTCATGTTGTGCAAATTGGGCTTTGTGGTCAGAAACATGAATTTGAGCTAATTCTTGCCGATTTTCCTATAATCCACTTGCTATAATTTAAGCTATTTTTTATACATTACAGGGTTCATACAGTCAGGGAAAGTCAGGGAAATTGAGTTGCACATTTTGGTATGAACTACTGTATGTATAATCATCTTGCTTTAATTTAAAATGATTTTTATTCGTTATCTTTCTTCCATCTAATAAAGCTACATTGTAGCTGTTTAGGAAATTCTAAGTAATTATTACAAATGTCTACTTAATTCCCATTCACTATTTTAACGTAATTAACGATGCATTTTGTGATAAATGTTATTGATAAAATTTTATTTGGTGTCAATTGGATTATCTTCAAAATCATTTGCTAGGATTTCATTTGTAGTAAAACTAAGCAAGTTAATTATAATATTATAGTAGAAATGCACGATTAAACTAACAAGCTTTTGATCTAATATAATGTTTGTAGAACTGTTTCCATTCTAAATGCAATTATTGGTAATTTTAATATGAAATTTCTTAAGCAAATAAGCTTGGCTGCATCACGTTGCAATAAATATGTGAATGCGTGTACGATTTGCAGCATTGGCAAACATTATTTACGCTTGAGCTATTTTGTTTATCTAATTCGCAAATTCCGGGAATCGTTCGGAATTGTTTCATCACGAAATTTTCCAAGAAAAGCACAAATGAATTTTGCATTTATCTAATTTTCACGGTTTGTTAGCAAATGCTGAACCGTAGTTACATCTAACGCATAAAAGGATTACTCGTTAATCTTGTTAGCCCTCTAATTGCGTCATATATGGCAACAATTCAAATCGAAATCATTGGATTATATTCAATTATGCCCAATTTACGCTAGGGAAACACCGATAACAAATCATCCTGTAATCTGTGTTTGATTAGTACTCAATGATCAATACTCAGTTATCAGCTTTTGCATTACTTCAAACCTTAAAACGTTAGTGACGAGTTGGAGGCGAAAATTTTAGAAAAAATATTGACCATTGCTGATGAATTTTAGCAAATGTTGAATTTTGTCCGAAATTAAATTCTATAACACAATTATCAACGTTAATAATTAGGGTATAATCGAATTTAATTTTTTTTTTGAAAAAAACACTTTATAAAATGCGAAACGGATTTGCCTTTTGGCATAAATAACTTTTTGGCATGAATAATGCAGGGATTTTATTTGGATCTTGGAAGAATCGCTTTTCTTCTTAATACATTTTGAGAATTAGTGATAATGAAAATGTCATAGGTCAAGTTAAAAAAAATTATTTCCAATGACAGGTTTGCATTTCTATACAAAAAATTATTTGCAGTCTACAATTAATAATTCATGAACGACTTAGATAAGGAAATTATTAAAAAACACATAATATTAGTGATTATTGTTTAAATAAAATACTAAAATATAAGCTAAGAAAATTATTAAAAACACTTGATATTAGCAATTATTTTTTAAATAAAACACTGAAATATAAGCTAAGAAAATTATTAAAAACACGTCATATTAGTGATTATTTTCTAAATCAAATACTGAAATTTTTTTCTCCTTTCAAGAACTTCAGGCCCCCCAGGGATGTGGGGGAGTGTTACGCTATAGTTTGAAAAACACTACTCAAACTACATTGTCTAATTTTTTCGATTTCCCAGTCAGTGAAAGCAAGTTAAGCAACACTCAGTTTACTTACTTTTCCAAAAGTGTGTTTTTCCAATTCGGAAACCTGAATTAAACCCACACTTTATATGATAATAATGCGAGATTTGGGAAGCTAAAACTTTACTTTTTTTCATTCACTGTTTGATATCTCTCTCTCATCGTCACCTCTTTTATCATTTTTTCCTCGCTATACCCTCTGCTTATTTTTCTCGTTGAAATTGTAGTTTGATAGAAAATTTGTCTTCGCATCTTCTCGTTTGCCCCATGAGATTTTCAATTCCGAAGCCGAAAAAATCTTAAGTCAGAAACGAGCTTTTGAAACAAGAATGATGAATACCAAACAATTTGAATGCATTCGTATAAAGCCTTAGACACAGTTACGATTTTTTTTCTCTTCTTCTTTCTTGATTTTTTGTCTCGCGTTATTTCGAGATGAAAAACGACTGGTATTATTTCAATTTTCTCAGTGCTGTGTAAAAGCTCTCTGGCTGCTTTAGCAAACACGAGCTAGCACCTAAAACCTCAAACGTAATTTGTGAATCCTGCCTTCTTCGTTTGTGTAACTTCTGTAATTCGTGAAATGGTGCACTTAAGGCCTTATTTTCATCAGGTTGCTGATTCGCTTCCCAATAATGTTAAATTGGACGTGCGAAAAACAATAACTATTGATTTGTTTGGGCATGAAATAATAATGGCACACTTTGAACAATGGTCCGCTGAATATACATGGGTTTATACCGTCAGGAAAAGCCAGGAAAATCTTTATATTTTGACAGTTAAGTCAGGGAAATTCATAATGTCTGGAAATTTGTTGTGGCACAACTATGTTGATTGGTATAAGTATCTCATGAAAAGCTTTAAAAAGTTGTATTCGTGTTATACGTAAATTGTTATATGTAAATTCACCTAAAATGCATTATTTTCGTTTTAAAAAAATTCGCCTATGGCGTTTCCGTCATTATGAATAATTTTTTAATATTTCAAAGAAGTCCTCAAAAATGCAGTGTTTGAGATTTAGTGGTTTCAACCACTAGTGTTCGCATCATTATTAATATTAATGCACTAAAAATCCAATATTTCTTGCAATTTTTCAATTATTTCGCCTATGACAGTCTCTTAATTCTTAATATTATTATTTCTACTTAAAAAATTGTGGGCTAATTCTATCATTACTTGATCAGATCTATAATTTCTAAAATTTCCGCCTTATGGTATATTTGCTCTAATCAAATTTTTAAAAATTGTTTCTTGAAATTGTCTGGATATTTTCCAAAAGGGCTGGAAAACCTGGAAAAGTCAGGGAAATTCAGTTGAAAATTTGGCTAGTCATCCTGACAGAAAAATACCAAAAAATATAGTTAATTGTGGTGTTACAGATAAAGTTAATTTTAATTACACGTGGCATTTCTGATTTGATAAGTCAGGGAAATTAATCAGATTTGGTCATGGAAAGTCAGGGAAATTGAGTAGAAAATTTTGGCATGAACCTTGATACAGAATAATCAGCGACATTGAGTTTCTTACGGAGACAATGGACGACTCTTAAGACGCTGGTGATTAAGGGTGTTTGTCACTTAAAACTACATTTACAAAGGATCCTAATGACTAAATAAAACACCTCGAAGACCACGTTTGTTTTGTGTGTCAACGGGTCCTTGTGTTGGTAAATTAATAGACAGTGACTTATAAAGAATGTCCCGTCATGTCGCTTGTCTCTTCAATCCCAATTTTTCCAATATGCCAAAGTCGGTTCGTCAGCCTGATGTCATTTGTCTTTTCTGTCACTTTGGCATACAATAACAATCAGTAGAGAAAATATACTGAAAGGAAATGCTGTTGGAAACCTAGTTTAATGAAGTACCTGCCATGATTTAAGAAAAAATAATCATCCGAAAAAAGACATTTGCTGATGTGAAGATTTGCAAATTGCGTTATGGATATTGCGCTATTGGTGCAATTACATCTCGATTGAAAACATGTTTAACATATCACGAGCTTTTAATGCGATGTCGTGAAGCAAATAAATGGCAGGTTTATGGGCTAAAAATGATCTGCGATGACATGTCCAATGATTCATGTTTCAATTTGCTGATATTAGTTTGCTTATTTTTGTCCGGTTAAATAAAGAAACTTGAAGCTAAAATCAAAAGGAGAACTTTCATACAGTGTAAAAGTTCAGGCAAGGAAACCTGGAAAACTTGGAATTGTCAGGAAAATTGGAATGACCTGGAAAAGTCAGGGAAATTCAACAAATAAATAATACATTTTACTAATAATACATAAAGTACATGTATCTACTTACTGTTTAATGCACAAAAATCGATATATGGCAAGCAATGGTGTGGATGAAGTTAATAATGAAATTTTATATATAAAAACTATTCTAAATGTGCTGTCTACTTATGAAATTGTGTGGGAAATTCTGTTTCTTGTATGTGATAAGCATTATATTGGCATACAGTGTATATAATGTTTTTGCATTTTTGTTTTTAAACCTGGAAAAGTCAGGGAAATGTCGGAAAAGTTGAGTAATCTCTGGTTTCCTCGCATTTTCCTGACTTTTCCTGGTTTAAAAACGAAAAATGCAAAACATGACATAAGTAATTGCATGTAATATGTCGTCACAAAATAATAAAGTTCAGATACCCCTCCCCATACGTGACCTCATCACTGACCGAACAACATACATGTAGAATTGAACGAAATTTACCAAAACTAGATCACAAATGGTGAATTTAAACCCAAATATTTATAAATATAAAAAAACCAGCATTGTTGACTCTGCCCCTTTCCCTTCCCTTAAGATGATGATGTAATACTTGAACGCCCCTGATGCCAATTCTTACCCAGTAACAATGATGTTGCATCCACAAGTGAATCTGCATCTTACAATGTTAACTCGTACACGATTACATCTGCATGTTACATTGATTTTACATTCAATAATACATGTTTCATTGATTTTACATACAATAATGCATGTTACATTGATGTTACATACAATTTCACATGTTACGTTCATGTCACATACAATGATACATGTTACGTTCATGTCACATACAATGATACATGTTACGTTCATGT
>JAQGAF010003586.1:0-16986 GCA_034687865.1 Kryphioiulus occultus
CTGATAGGAGCGAGGCTGTCGTACAAAATACGACATTAAAACCTATCATTAAACAAAAATTAAGTCACCTCGCACAGAAAGGAAGCATTCTTGCATTTAACTCATTTTCCCCGCTTTCGAAAAGTTCAAATCCACAAAAAAAATGTCAATTTTTATCTTCATAAAAATCACTGCACGATTGTCCGGTATAATGGTAATGAATAAAACAGGGTTCCCCCGAGAGGACTTTTCTCTGACCATGCACCCAGGCCATCTAAAATGCAAAAATATGACATACTAATGTGAGGAATGCTATTGTTTATTGCTTATTAATTTATTAAATTTAAAAAGGAGATAACACACATTTAAACAAGAAAACAGCAATTTTTTTGTCTTCATTTTTGTTACAGAATTGCTTGTCATCTTTTGATTTGTATGCTAACTAATCACTATAGGGACGCAAAATCTATTATTCATTTGTTGAATTTCATTGACGTTTTAAAAGTAAGCCAATTTTCTCTGACTTTTCCCTGAATTTTCCGGCGCTTAAATTTCTCCGAGTTTTCCAGGTTTTCCCGGTCTTAGGGAACCCTTAAAAATTATACAGAGTGATCATAACGTTCAACCTTCATTACAAAAAAAATATTTGAAAAACTGTTAGCTACAAAGATAAAATTTGGAAAAAGGTAGAACTAGTTTTTATTTCATGTACGTGTATTTGGTTAACAGGGAGTACCAGCAGGCGGCGTTGTAATCGCTAGAATCGAAAATGGCGTCTATGCAGCGAAAAGCTAAATTTGCTTTCAGGAACAGATTATCATTATATCAAATCGCTCATATCGCTGATTAGTGCTAAGCACAATTTTAAAAGAAAATTGAATTCTAAAAAAATTGAAAATGAATGGTACCAGGTGGCTTTCACATTCAACAACAGTTGCACAGCAAAAAAAAAATATTTGGGCTATCCGTGAACTTGTTTGATGTGGTGTTTCATTGCTATTTCTTTCATTAACATGGGCTATTATAAACAATGTACATGTCGGCTTTAGGACACCACATTTTGTGTCAAATAGGAAAAAAATCCAAAGCAAAGCACTTTACACCTCTGGAGTATAGAAAGCTGCTGTATAGGCTATAGTATAGAAGTCTCAATAGCGGTACACCTTAACGCTTGCAAAGATTGGATTGCCGAGCACTGCGCAACTCCATTTCTTTTTATCAGGTTGCAAAACACAGAATACCGTATCCATTTCAACATTGGTGCCCAGCACCAACTCTGGTTTTAAAGAAAGCAAATCCATACACAGTGAAATACCAATATCAGATGAGATTTGGATCACAATGTCAAGAATAACGTACATACACTGTACAGAATAGGCTACAGTGCATTGTTAATTGCAAGGTGGTCTTTACTCTATTTTTTTATCTCTGAACAAACACCTCTAAATCAACGTACGTGTTATTTCAAAAACATTCGGAAAAAAGATGCAAAACAGTAATCATGTTGTGGACTAGGGTCTATAAAATGTTGAGGACGCCATCATAATGTAATTATCATTGGCAACGCTATGTATTTATGAGCTAGATATCCATGCACGTATATGTAGGCCTACACGTGTTTGTCAACAGACTACATAATATGCGTCGAGACTACATTATACCGAACCCATAAACGGAAATCCCCTAAATTAAGGCTTGGCAAGACGGAAATGCTTTGCGGAAATGCGCTGTAACATGCACTTGAGAAAAGCTCTGTTTCAGTGGTTGCAACCAGGCCAATTGCAACATCTCCAAATCCATCTCCATTTCCAATTCCAGCATTTAATTTTTAAAATTATGAACGTTGGAGATGTAAGTTAGGATCTTTGGATGTTGCACAATACAGACATCTAGAGACACTACAGCGTATCATCAATGTTTCCAGCATTGCGTCAATATTTTAAAAATAGAAGATTGCTCAGTTTATAAATCATCATCACTGTCAAAAACAAAAGGATCAAAACCCGAATGATAACGTCCATGATCTACGATGCTGATGCCTTGTCTGTCGCTTTTTTAGGGATGTCTAAATCATCCCTCTGCCATTTGGATCGCTACCGCTGAGAAAAAACTGCACTTTGGTGTTCGGTCTATAGACCAAGACTACGTACTACGCAGCAATATGAAAAAAGAAAATGAGCTTAATGCCAATATGAATACCTCAGGTGTTTTCCAGAGCAGTTACAGTCATTACATTGCGTTTGAAAAGTTTTGATCACCTGCCCAATTTATTTCACCATGGAGTTAAATTTGGACAACTAGAAATGTAAATTTATTGAAGTACGCCACAAGTGCGCAGCTTCTCGAAATCTGTTCAACATCAAAATTTCCTTGGGGAAAAACTGATTCAAATCTTCATATGCAACCAGCGCAACTCTCTTGATAATAAAGTTTTGTTTATCACGGTGACTGCCCGAATCTTTAATCCAATATTCCCTGACTTTTCCAGTCACTTGTTGGAAAATTTTCAGCCAACAAGCATCTTTTTCGAATTTATCATTTTTACAACAGAACTTTATAATATTGCCCAAATTCATGCAACGTAGGCTACATTTTTGAAAAACAACAAAAAATAATGAATATTTAGTGTAATGTCTTTAAAACGTTTTTCGGAAAAATTAATTACAACGGGAGCGCTGAACATTTTTTTTGAAACTACGAGATCCCCAAATGCTGATTTTTAGGCTTTTTCTAGTTATGAAATATTTAATATTTGTAATAATGACAGGAATGCTATAGGCAATTTAAAAAAATAAGATTCATAAATAAATTTGCTAACACTTTATAATATTACCAACAAAAAATGGATTTTAGGTGTTTTTGATGAATTTTTTTAAAACAATAATACGTACATGTTAGTGAATTTTTCATAAGAGAACAAATGCAGCTTTTCTATTGCTTTTCTGAGGCTTATCAATGAATATTGTTGCACCATAACTCATTTCCAGACATTGTATGAATTTCCCTGACTTTTACAGGCTTTCCAGACGACCAGTCACCCTGGTTTATTTAGGCATTACCGCTGTTCTTTTAATTAATCGAGAATTGGTAGGGGAATTGGGTTTTCCTGAAATTGGCGAATTACTTGAAATTACGTGAAATTCAAGAATTCATGTCTTGACCATGCATTTCCACCGTTGAAATTTGACGAAATTCTCAATATGCTCCAAAAACTCAGGGGCCAAATTTTGGACATTCACAACGTTGTGATTTTGTCAGGTTGCGTGAGGAGGTGGGCGTGACTAATTTTGAAATAGCCTATTAAAAAATGCAACCTGAGAAAAATTCAACGTTGTGTAAGTCAAAAATTTGGCCCCTGGACTGTAAGCCATTTTGGCGGATGGAAAATTTGGTGCGTGATCTTAAAAACGAAATTTTGGGACGAAAATTACATGTACTTTAAATCATGTGCAGGAAATCGATATCAGGAAATCGTGTAGAACCCACCAAGAATGCGAGATCTTCGCATAATTCACAGGCTCTATTGCGCTTCCTAATCGTCGAACGACCATCTGTAGAATGCGAGACCCTTGCTCAATGGACCACAACATTCATATCATTTCTCTTGGGGATAACCTGGAGATCCAGATGCACAATTCATCCTTTTGGCAAAAAAATTCATTATAGTTTTCAAATCTTGATAGGGATAGAAAGCTCGAAGCAAACGAAGTACGTCAACAAGTTGCCCTACGGAAACAACGTAAAGCAGTGTACATGTATGATCGAAATATTTTCCTACCTTTCCAATTTTGGCGGATGAAAAATGCGATGAGTAATCCCTGAAATTGGCCCGGTACCAAAAGCGTGGGCGTGGGTGAACACTCCTCCCAGTTGACCTTTATTGTGACTGGGACTAGCTGAGGTCGACGAGGTCGAAGGTGGCAGGTGCATTATTGGAGATTTATCGTTCGTTTGCATATTTATAGCTGTTATAGCATGGAGCCGCCCAGGCAGATGACCAATTGCATTTGAGCAACCGAAAAAGTTGGAGAAATTTCAAAAAGCTGATTACGATCAAATCATTTTCCCATTTGAATTCGTTCAGCTGACTTTTGGGTCCGACGGTGAAGTCACGTTTCCTGAAACACGAGGAAAGTTTCAACTCCCAAATGAAACTGGAGATTCGCTCAATTACTTCGCATCTACAAGCAACGTAATTTATGGGATCCAATTTATGAAGTCAAAGAGATTCCATGCGTCCTAGCGTTCCATGTAGTGTTCGAATAAGTCACAAATACAGGGCAAACGTAGCAGTGAAGCAGTAATTACATCTAAAATTAAAATAAAGGATGTCGTATTAACGTACGATTCAAAAAATACCTCATAACCTTCAATGCGTAAAATTCAGCGCCAAAAACAACAAAACAACACTATCAGTTACGACAAAAACAACACCGAAAAAAACAAGAACTTTGAAAAAATGGAAAGTTTGGCAGCACGACATTTGTGGAATTTGTGCAAAGACCAAGTTGAAAACAATGGCATTAAATGTAATGAGAAAAAAAGAAGTAATATACCCACCACATGAGAGAAAATGCATCCAATTTGGGAAATTTGGAACTGTTTAATCCTTGCAAAGCTAGCGGACACTTGCAGCACGAAGTGACTTCGACCATATCCTCTCTACGCACTGGCAATTGGCAAACGTGTTTCTATCAACTCAGCTGTGTGGTCGTTCAGCGCATGCGCATTCTATCCAAACCGTTGCTATGCAACCAATCAAATGCCACACGGCGCTGCAGCCACTTGCCTATCAGCGCGTTTTAAGGATCTTCTCGCAACGTTGGGGTTGTAGCTCAGTGGTAGAGCGTTCGCTTTGCATGTGAAAGGCCCCGGGTTCGATCCCCGGCAGCTCCAATATTTTTTTTTAATTTTCGGAATTCTAATAATCATGAGTGGAAGTGCAATTACGGTTTCCTAATTTGATTGAAGCACCGTTGACCTATCGCAAAAATAACACTGGAATAGGTTTGCCACTGTATTTTTCAGCATTTTGATCTATAACTCTTACCAGAAAACAAAAATATTGAGGAATTGGTAATGGTAGAAAAAAAAACCTATTATACCTCTCTAACCCAGTCAAATATGTTTTGATATTGTTAAATCCTACAAGCTTAGTTGATTGCATCTGTTATTCATTACCTAATATTGAAATCCTTATAAATTAGTTTACACAGCACACAACGACCAGAACAAAAATCGTGCAACACACCAATGGTTGCGTAAATTAAAATTAAACTATGGCAGTAGCTCAGTTGAAATATGTAACAAACTGTAAATATTCAACAATATACAAGGCAATTCGTATTAGTTCATTGAATTAATGGTCAAAATGTTAATTTGTCAAAACAATTTCGCCTTTCAAACGTCAATGGACAATATATTTAAAAAATTAATTTGTCTCACAACTAACATATTGAAAGCTAGAAATCAACTTGAAGAATTTAATTATAATTTCTCAGTCCGTAACTTTTCAAACAATAGATAAAAGCGCGTTTTTTTGGCAGTGGCAAGGCACTCGGAATAATTATGAAAAATCGTGGGTGTTTATGTTATTTTCAATTTATTCACGGAATTTCCACTGTCCATCAACCAGTCCTGTGTCTAGAAAACGCTGGCAATTCTAGTTTTGCAAAAACGATATTAATTAGCAATAAACACATCTGGAATCCAAAAACGCAAGGCTATGGGAGATTCTTTTAACAACAAACTTAAATGCTAAGGATGAATTTGCATGAGCATAAGCAACGGTTTCAACAACACAAACAACTTAAGTATATTATTTAGTTAAAACATTGCGTTGTTAAACCAGAACATTTAGCAACTGAATTTGGTAAACATGTTTGCATGAGCAGTTGTGCGTGTAACTGTTGGATAGGCATACGTACAGAATATCTGTATTTATAAAATAAGGCGGAAATGACATGTACAATAATTAAGCAACTAAAAAACTGCCAGATCCTGATGATCTTACACAGACAACTGCTCCACCACATTTAGTGTGAGGCGATAAAGGGGAGTGATGCAAGAGGTACATGGGGCATATAAAAACGTCACATTGCCATCTTTATTTCCATTCATTGTTGGAGCGGTTGGTGGAATCTGTCTTCACATACTATAGCAAATCATCAGCACTATTTTAGTCGACTATTGTTGCTTACAATCCGAAACTGCTTGTCCTTTTTTATCTCCATCTTCCGCCTGCCAATGTAAACAAATTCAATGCGTTTTGAAACTTTGAAAACAAACATTCATACCATTCTTCAATGACTAGAACGTAATCTTGGCAAGGGAATACTATGCAAAAGTAGAAGTCAAAATTATTCTTGCAGATATACTAGCAGTAATGGCATAAATTTTCCAAAAACAAGTTCATCCAAACAAGGGTCACTGCCAAAATTTTACCTTTTCCCACCAATTTAACAGGGCATTCCAACAGTCTTTGTCAGTGCCCAAGTAATAAATGCTAAATTAGCCTCAACGAATTTGGAAATTCTAGCAACGTTTACTATCTACAGCAATCTTCCAATGATACACTTGGGTATGATACATTATCGAGCATTTCTATGCAAATGAATGCAGGCGACAAAATTAAGAACTGCACATGTAGGAACCGCATCCTTGAAAAATTTTCAGAAAGTGACAATGCACTAGATACGGTACTTATAACAAAGAGCTGGCATACCTCATTTCTATTCAAATTATGGCAAGCCAAGCAGCTGCTGTATTATCAACAATTTCCAATTAACCAAAAAATTTAAATTATGAAACAATTTCTGAATTCATTACAGAGCCAGTTGTAATATTGAAAACATAGGAGGTAATAAGCCAAAAGTTCTTATTTCATGCGGCAGAATAACTTAAAACAACTACATTTAATCTTAACCTAGTGAAGACATGAACAATTAATTATTCAATAGCATATATTTATTATTGTCCACAATAAGAAATTTGCCAATAATAATGCTTCAGCCATTTAGGACTATAGTACAAAAGCTTCCTTCCACGTAATCAAATTTAGGAGCTTACATTGGGATTGTAATCCGCATCATTCTCCTCATCATCATCATCGTCATTTTCATCATCTTCCTCTTCCCCTTCTTCATCATCATCATACTAACAAGAAATAAAATGGAATGAAACCAATTGAGCAATTAAAGATACCAAAGTTCAAATATGAAAGCTCCTTACGTCTTCGTCTAATGCTTCGCCAGTAAAGTAGAGGACAGCACGGGGAACAATCCGCTCCCGAATATAATGGCCAATCTCAAAATCAGCTGCCAAAAGGGCCTGCAAGTCTTCATCCTAGAGTAAGACCCATGAACTCGTTAATTGATTGCAATTATTTAATGAAGTATTTAAAAAAAACAATTAACAACATATATACCACTTCAGCATCCTCATCATCTGGAACTATAAATAAAATGCTGTTAGCGTATGGTAATTATTATTCCAAAACATGAATTCAAATAAAAATTGCAGACTTACTTGTTGGTGGAGTAAAAAAGTTGAAGAAAGAGTCGTTCTGCACAGTTTTTGTGATGGTTCTCACAGATCCCCTTGACTTATGCTTTTGCTTCTTTTTAATCATTTTAACAGTTACGTTTTTGCCTTTCTTCCAGTCAATAGGACACCTAAGCAACACAATTTGTTTAGTTTAAAATCGTATTCACCCATGAAATTCAACAAATCACTTTTTTAAATGTAAACTCAACAAACCCTTTGCATTTAATAATTTCTGGTCCCTCAAAAGAAAATGGATCTCCATCTTCAGGTGCACACTTCATTTCATATTCCTTTGTTAACACTGTATTACTAAAATATTCGTTAGGCTCAAAGTGAAATTCTAAACAAAATCCCTGAAAAACAAAACAATTGTGCAAAATTCAATGCCAAAGTTGAAGATACAGATGCTAAACAATATTAAAAGATCATGCAAACACTTAGTTCATGCTGAACATACCATAGGATTTTTTTCAGACATCTTAACTTTGATATCTTTTAAATGCTTGAGGATAGATTCGTCGTGCTCTTGCACCATTTCTGCTAATGTTTCCACATTTTTGAATATAGTTAACCAGAATTCAGGAATGCCAGATTCGTTTGCTGCTGAAAATAATATTCCATTGTTATTCCAGTGTTTTACCTACTAAATATATTATAGAAATCTAGGAAATTTAACGTTTAACCCATATTACATACTATACAATTTTGTATAAATTTTGTGCCATTTAAAACCATGCCACAATGATATGATAACAAAACGCTGAGGAAGAATTATCAAACTTTGGTCGCACTATTTTAGTCGACGGTCAAACTATCATTAATTTTGAATCTTTTCAGATTAAGACAGGTGCATTTTGCAGCTTATCATGTCGTTACGTACATTCTTTACTCCGGGCTTCTTCAATTTTTAATTTATTCTGTGCATCATCAGCTAATTCATCTTCATCTTTCTCATCTTCAGAAGGCCACTCGCATTCTTCATCATTAGGTTCATACTGACCAGTAGTTACTTGCACTCGCTGCAATAATAGAAAGCCAGCTTAACAAAACAACTTTGTAAGATGCAATGAAAAATAGTTTGTGCAAGATTGCAATACTAACCTTGTCATATAATGGTTGATAAAGCTTAGTATATTTGCATTCTAAAGCATGAACTTCTTGGAAGAAATTGGCTTCTATTTTGGTGGCTTCAAGCTGTAATTTCTTGAGAGCCTTGATACGTCTTTTCACAGGCTTTGGCAAGCTTAAAAGATTACAAATGTATGACATGATGATGCAGACTATTCAGGGCTATATAGGAATATAGTGGGAAACTTCAGGTTCATTGAAAATATTAGGAGAAGAAGATTCAATGCAGAACAATTTTAACAAATTGACTGGATGCTCTCCAAGAAGATGAAACTTACCTGGCAATGTAGCCAGAAGGAGAGCCCACAATGGTACCCAATTTTGACTGAAGTGCAGCCAGTAATTCGGGATTTTTCATAAGTTGGGATGTCACTTCATCTTAAAGAAAAGGTAATTTAATGGTCAATGCAACTAAATATTCAAGATTAGTTTCTTGTCATTAAAAGCACCTCTCAAACTTGATACTCACTTGCTTTGTTGTCATCAACTTCAATTTCTTCAACATCCTCAACTTCCCCATCTTCATGACTACCTGTCCATTC
Organism: Kryphioiulus occultus; assembly: GCA_034687865.1. Classification (NCBI taxonomy): domain Eukaryota; kingdom Metazoa; phylum Arthropoda; class Diplopoda; order Julida; family Julidae; genus Kryphioiulus; species Kryphioiulus occultus. Next base: position 9,195 of record JAQGAF010003586.1, read on the forward strand.
CGTTGCCCTAATGAAAAATATAATTGACAATAACATTTCTAAGAAATTTACACAGGAGAGTAAACACGTCAAAATTAGTCATTGTAAGCTAAATTGCCCATTCTCATGCATAATACATGTACAGATAAATCACAAAATTTACATACTTTTCAGGATCTGCCATTTGGCCTATAAAAATTCAATCTGAAAATAGCAACCATAACACAAATTAGTTTGGAAACCAATTTCTTTATCACGCATACTGTATTAACAGATGACCATTAACTATGAAAACAGATATCATGTGCTAAGAAAAAGTAAACAAGATTCCATAAATGTTTAAAAACAATGTTTATAAACTTCCTGATCACTAGATACAATTGCACAGCATTTTACTAAGTTGTAAACAAGTTCTATAAATCCTTTCTGGGATAATTGAAAAACTAGTCATAATTTAAAAATATCTCACTGATACTAATTGATGGCGATCAGTAGCACTCAAGATTTGGTCACAACTGAGTAGTTTCCAGATGTATTCAACAGGATGACATCCGTTGCAGGATGGCATAATTATTAGCATCATTTTTAAATTAACAAAGAAGCATGTTACCACAGTTCTATTCAGCTTTGTCGCAAAGACAAATAAATTTCTGGTATAGTGGTTGGAATGAAACTGAAACTGTCCCAAAATGCTGCCATATAAGATTATATGGAAGGTCAGACAGAAAATTATTTTTCTGTGGGTGACTAAATTTCATCAAGGGCAATTTTAAACGATCAAGTACCAGCAGTGAAAGGAATTTTAAACGTGTATGGTGCTAACTTATCAAATGCATGAAACTAAACCATGCTGAGAACATCAGGAATGAGGATTGAATTGAGGATAAAATCGTTAATTATAATTGGAAAACCATAGTAGGCCTACATTTTATTCCGATATAAACTCGATGTGGCTACAACTTTTTAGAAAGTAGCTTCATATGGCGTTGGATTTGACATATTAAAATGTTGAGGGAATCTAAATTATTAGTTGGAACAAAAAGGAAGGGGGCAATGTCCCATCTTGTTCAAATTTGTATCACCATAGGCAAGGTTTCCATTGCAACTCGTGGTAGGGCCTACTTTTAATTCAAAAGAGATAGCATCGGCAAATTTTACTTTCTCGCAGTTTCAGTATTTATACCAACAACAGAATGAGAAAACAAGGAACCTGCCAGTTATAGGCATTTCAATTTAGCTATCATCACCTCCATACGGCGAGGCAGGATAGGCCTAACGTCATGACAATGCGGCTTTTGTTTATTAAGCCGCATTAACTGTAGAACATGGCGCACTAATTAAATGAAATAACAACCGACCAAAGAAGGATACGTCTTATATCCACTGGAAAGTTATTTCCGATTTAAGGCACGTAATGTTCAGTTCGATTATTATAAAAAGGATAATTTTGATAACAACATGGCTGCCATCTACATGCCTGCGTTCTAAATCGCGACGTCTTTCTTCGTACAATTAATAAAAATGAAAGGAACGTTTTCATATAGCAACCCCATCACTCCAACAATAGTTACCTCGAGTTTTTCTGTTAAATGATAAAAGAGCAATCCAAGAAACGAAACTTAACAGGCTTACCAAATTCCGAAATGCGTAGAACCACAACACGAGGCGGATGGCCGAGATAAAAGACTGCAACTCGGATGTCGTAATATTTTGGCGCGTTTACCGATGGGCAGCGCCATCTAGCGCCCGAAAGCGCGAAGATTCGAAGCTAAATTTCGAGGCTAAAATTACTATCTTGTTTAGCGCCTATTTCAAACCAAACTTTGGATTTGATGAAATTACATTATATTGAACAAATATGTGTTAAGACATTCTAGGCGTACACAACCTTACATAAAATATTAATTTAGTGACCAATATGATCCTCATTACACAGTCCTGAAATTATACAGGGTGCCCCCAGAGATGAAATTTTCAACTTTGCTGATTTTTCCAGTACTTTTCCAACTTTTAAAACAATTTTCCTCGGCCACCTCAACCACTGAAAATGATAAAAATATGACATGCCAATGTAAGGAATGCTATATTTATTGTTGGTTATATATAAACAGGAAACAAGACACAAATGTTCACTGGAAACAACCAATTCGTCGCTGGCCATATCTTCATTTTTGTGCTAACCAATAACCACAGCTTTGCGAAATTTGCATTTGTTTGTTGAATTTTACTGACTTTTTCAAAGTAAATCTATTTTTCCTGACTTTTCTAGGCAGTTTCAATTTACCTGACTTTTTCCAAGTCTGGGGGAACCCTGTTATGTATCTATATGCTGTCATTGAATGTGTTGTTAGACAATTTGAGGACACATCATTAGGATTTGTAATTACTGACGCCCAGCACATATCCAGACCTGATGTGTAGTCTTACATAATGCCATTTTTATTTTTAAATTTGATAATCACGGAATTATAAATGTATAACCAGGTAATTTTGTATGATCGGTTCCCGTCAACAACGATGAAGATATTTAAAAACGAAAAGATGGACTGGAAAGATTCTGTTGATTGTAGATATTTCCAAATTCTGATTACTGTTGCTGTTTTTATTTTATCTCATTTTGTGATTCAAATTCAAAATTGGCGCCAATCGAAAGCCCCATTCCAATTCACTATTTTTTGCAAGCTGAATTTTGAGACAAAACTATAATCAAATAGCATTAACAATACTGTTCAATAATGTAACTACACAATGAATGTAATTATAAATGCATAAGCAAATCAAGAATTATCCGTAACATTTATTTATTTAGTGATTGAAGTAATTCGCCAATATCGCCAATGCTATTTGCATAATAATTGGGAATTAGCTTCTGATCTTCAATTGAATTGCTCATTTTACATTTTTCAACATCTTCTAAAGTTGAAACTCCCGTTAAAACCAATGCAGTTTTTAACCCACAGTTGCTCCCAAGCAGTATATCTGTGTCTAACCTGAAATAACAAATTCAAAAAATAAAACACACAGAGCAGTCAAATTTCTGCGCAATTAATGCAGATCAGTACTGACCTGTCGCCAACCATAATAGTTCGGGAAGGGTCTAAGCCATGCTGATGGACCATGGCTTCAAACATTCCTTTATTAGGCTTTCCAAGTACAATTGGGTCTCGACCAGCAGCAGTTTTCACGGCAGCAACAACTGCACCTGTGCCTATAAATGCAGATGTTTTATTAGATAAAACTGTAATTAATAATATACGTTGAATATTTCAATGTTAAAAATTACTGACTTGGATCGCAAAAATAAAAATCACACCATAAATTTACCAGGAACAACAAAACTGCTATTTTCCACTGGAAAACGATCATCCAAATTGCTCGCTATAAAAATACAGTTGGGATCTCGAAGATAACTTGCAGCCTTGAATAATTTTACATAACTGAAGTAGGTGTCCAAGCCAACGACCACAGCACCAACCTAAAACAGAAAATGCACTGTTAATACAAGTAAAGGTCAAAAATTGTGGTCATGTAATAAAAATCCCATACGAAAATTGTAAATATACAGCGGATACTTAGAAAGATATCAACGATAGAAGCATGCATCATACCTGAGTCAACTAGTATAGCGGCAATCAAAACTTCATAGAAAGTTGGATTCACCTTTATTCACTATAATAATTCTATAATATCAAATAGTACCGTGGGAAATAATACCTCTTCTTCCAAAGTAACACCACCAAACACCAATTCTTTAATGTCACCATCAGTTAAATCTGGCTAAAAGAAAGGCGACAATTCAAAATATTTATATACAGAAGACATATCTATAAGCAGTTCATCAAATAATTAGAAATTTTCAAATTACCCCAACACCAATATGCTTAATCCCAACAGCATCTAACTCTTGACCTATTCCTTGAGAGCCAACGATGTAAGCTGTTTTGTCAAATCCTATTTTCTGCAGATAGCCAGCAATAGCATTTGCAGTGCAATAAATCTCGTCCTGCAAACAAGACAAGACACCATGTTCCAATCTATGACGTGCCTAAACAACAAAACTGAATCGACAGCCATGCATTAGTCAAGTCAGAGTTCGTCGGGACATATCTGAAAATCAGACACTTCAAATGCGTTCATAAAATTTTATTTTTTCATACACTTGTAATTCATTTTGTGATGTCACAATTATGTGGCTATCTGGGAAAGACTTTCAAACTGACCACAACAAATTTTTCTCAATTTGAATTTAAGCATACTCACCGTGGAAGCCTCAAAACCCAGTTTATGGAACTTGGCAACATATTCATGACGCGCCTGGGTGCTATTGTTGGTAACAAAGAATACCCGCTTTCCCTGCAATTCATAAAAAGCATTGCAATTGAGCTAACAATTACGAGAAAAGTTGATTAATAGGCTATAAAACGTTTCTTTGATTCACAATATCAAATTTGAACACACAGTTTCATGATACAAATATTACTAAACAGACTTCGAACTCGCTAGTCTATCAATATTTCTAGTTATTTTTCAAGATACATCAAAGACAAACACAGATGATGGACTGGCAGAATCTGGCATACATGTACATCGATCATCACACCATGTGATTCTTGATACAAGCAAGCGAAAAAATTGATGGGCTTCAATTTCAAAGACATACTGTATGCTTACGTACCAATTTTCTGAGCGTGCTCAGCGTTTCTGGGCTTCCAGGAATTGTTCTACTGCCATGCCAAAGAACTCCTACAAAAACAAAATTTCTTTTGACAAATTAATTTTGAAAGCATTCCATGTACTAGCTGTAACTGCTTGTTTGACACCTATCGGTGACTGCATTATGTCAAATTACCAACATATATGTAAAGCACAAAATATGGCAGTAGCTTACCATCACAATCCGTGAGGAAATTATCAAAGGAATTAATGAATTCCTCTATATTGTTCCTTGTGATTAAACGACAAGCCATTTTCCGGAAAAATGCTACTCATTCAAGAGCAAAACCAAGAAGCAAGCGCCACCAGCTAGCGAGCGCTGTTTTAACCTTGGACGCCTTGAGTGACCTTGAACTAGTACACAGGCCCACAAAAATAAGCCAACACGTTTCTCAACTTTGACAACAAAAAACACACGTTCTTACTAAACTTGTTTTAATTTAAATAAAATGCGCTAAAATCAGTGTCTAGCCTATACTGCTGCCTTCACATCAATAATTACAATGTCGTTTTTCTATGTACATGCAAGGCAGTTGGCTACCTAGTGACAGAATTATTTCTTATCGAGTCTAAGAGATCCAGTATTGCTTTTCCAACAATTTCAGGATACGCTTTCATCACAAAATGACCACCATCTTCAAATATGATGCAAGGTGGACGCTGTTTGCCAATTTCCGGCGTTTGAGATTGAACGAGATTCCCTTCAGCATTATAGCGCGCTATTTCTTTGGAAGAAAACTCGAGTATTTGCGTCATTTCATCTAAGATATCTCCACCAACCATGTTGTCGTTCCTTGCATAAGCCAAAAGCATCGGAAAGTTGCTCAACTTTAAATCTATTAACTTCTGCTTGACCTAGGAAAAGAGAAAAGAAAAGAAACATTGCTGATTCACATGTGATAACACATCCATCACTCTAAAAAAGTTATGTTTAAATACATTAGCGACATATACTGTATTTTTACCATACACTATTATTTGTTCAGCTAAGCACTGCTGTTTGTATCACATTTTAAATTTACAAGTTTATAATTATTAAAAATAAATCGAACATAAAATCGCTACAAAATCAATTCACTATCAAACATAAATGAATGGAAAAAAAAACCCGAAAAGTTTAATTTTGCATTTCATTTTGAATTATTTCTAAATTGACCTTGAAAGAAATTAAGTGAATTCGAATATGCAATATCCTATACTGACGTTAAAAATAGCGCAGTAAAATGAACCAAAACTTACAAAATCGAAATTTACGTAGACCAAACTTTTGCCAGCAATAACTAATTCTTCGAACCCGATTTTCATATTTGGAGCAAATATTGGCATAAGTAAACGAGCCAATGGACGAAATAACGAATTGTTGAGCAAACCAACTGCAAATTGGTAGAACCATAATGGTTGTAATGATCTGCAAAAATGAATGAAAAGTATTGTAACATTGCATGGACTGAAAATGATAGTGCATTAAAATTCAAACTTACTTTATGGGTCTATGACCAGCTGGATTTAAAAAAACAATCGATTTAAATGTAGTTGGGTCATGCAAGCAATATAATGCTGGATATATTGCTGCACTGTGCACTACAAGTACAGCAACCCTGAAAACACACTGACAGTGAAACTTTGTCTTCTATTCCAAAAAATCATAAAGTAGAAGACATAACTTCTTTATACCTTGATATACCTAAACCATTTAAAAAATCCTCGACGAAACATGCCCTTTCTTGATCAGTGTGCAAGAAGGCCTTTTCCTTATCCATCATTGTGAAACCACAACCTTCATGTAAAAAAAAAAAATACAATAAATTTCCACCTTCTCGGCATTTTTGAAAATCCTCCAGCAAAATAATTTAGACATTTATCGTTTTTAAAGCATCTTGTGAAGAACTGGCTTATAATTCGTTTTTGTTTCTAGGTTTTCGTGGATCTGGATATTGTATTACAGTCAGTATATCCATCCAGACAAACTAAATTTGGAATTTAGGCTGCACATTACATTATGCCCTGCTTCAAATATGCACATATGATAAATTTCTGAACTCTTCTGGGTGAGTAGAGTTCAATACATGTAATGCATGCCCCAGCTGCCGCAATAAGAACAAAATGAAAATAATATTTCTCGGCATTACATTACATAATATACTGGCTCCAGAATGTGGGCTTCTCCTAATAACTCGTAGGCTAACATTGATTGCCTAGCGGTTAGGGGCAGCTAAATAAAGAAATGACGTTTTTGTGACATTCTAGGTTAGGTTAGGTTACGTTATGTCATAAATTGCGATAGCTAGGGCAGGTGCCATTCAACTCTACTCGATGAGTGGTTAAACAATATATATTTTGTGCACATTGGATCAGGGTATAAAATACAGTATAGCTAAAATTTATATTCCGTCTCTTTCGTGGCAATCTTTGAATGAAAAGGAGGGCCTTTCTCTGTATGTAAAAAAAATTGAAAAACTCACCCGGAAAATTCGGAATAACAACTCGTGCTCCAGCTTCCGTTAAAATTGGGATCAGAGGTTCGAAATTCAAATGGGATCCAGCGGTTCCATGGAGGGCTACAATGACCGGAACGTGTGATGGTGCCCGTGGTTTAGAATCAAAATACACAACATCAAAGTCTAGGCCTCTCAGGGGCATTTTTCTGTTGACATCCATCTCGTACCATCTGGCATACAGGTCAGAGCATGAATTGATGTGCACGCAATACAAGTCTCTGTTCATGTCCAATTCAGGTGTGCCCAACGTACTTGCCCAACGTCTGAACAACTTCTTGTCACTAGTATAAGTTTGAAATAGCCCTCCTCTGAACCGTTTGTGAATAATACTGCTGTGCAAAAGTCGTATTGTTTCCGTGTTACGTATAGCACAGAAGTGCAATTTTCTGAATGCTGCCATAGATGTAGCAAACTGCTTTTGGTATGCACACGCAGATCTGCTGCCCAATTTCATCATTGTATTCATCTGAAATAGAATTGATTAATGATGCATCAGAGAAATTATACACCAGTTAAAAAGAATTCTTAAGGTGAAGACGGATAGCCCGGGGCAGGGGAAAGTTAGATTCTCATAGCAAGAAATTTTCCTTTATACTATGTTT
>JAQGAF010003587.1:0-16986 GCA_034687865.1 Kryphioiulus occultus
CGTGTTTTAAAAAAACATAGTGTAAAGGAAAATTTCTTGCTGTGAGAATCTAACTTTCCCCTGCCCCGGGCTATCCGGCCTCACCTTAATTACGCATTTTGTCTTAGACAAATAAAAGAAGTCTATGTGACGTTTAAAAAAAACCGACAATAATATGACGAAAAATTACCATAATAAATGACGCCTTTAAAAGTTTTTGATGACGTTTAAACAAAATTTGCGAAAATAAATATGACCTAATTGATCGCGTCCAGCTCTTTAATACGAGGTGTCCACGATCGTGGTCAACGCCATCAGAATTATACGCGTAATGTCGAATTACAGTATTTTACGATAGCGGGACGGGGTCAATAAACGCACTTTGACCTTTGAACCCAACGGCTTAATTTTACTATGAAAATCGTACAAAAACAGTCTTTAAATTTCGCTCCACGTCCCGCGTTATGACATTTATCATCTCCGATAACCTTTGACACGATTTCCTGTTGAAGAGTTAACTCAAACCCAGCTTTTCACGTCAAAATCAAATTTTCAAAAGATTGAAGAGAATCGAGGGTCGTCCATAAGTCGAGCCTATTTTTACATACAGGGTATACACTAGCGTGCAAAAAAAATCGACTCACCTGCAGGAATCGAGGAAAAAATTTGGTTTTTCTCAGAAACCAAATGTCGGATTTAAAATTGGAAAAATGTGTTTTTAAGACAATTTATTCCTCTTTATAATTCTCCTATAGTGTGAAAAAGATTTCTGCTGAGTTTCTCCTGAGAATAGCTGTACAACTTGCGCGGCTACTTCCGGTGTAGCGGTCGTTTTATCGAGAAGCCATTAATTAACAATATGACTGGATGCGTGTTAATTAAGCTCTGATAATCAAATTGCATTCAGAAACATTTTTATAGCCACAGGGGTACGATAATGCATATGTCATAAATAATGCAAATTTGGGTCGCTCTAAGTTCGACATTTTGCGCCTCAAATATGCATAAGAAATTTTATGCAATTAGGCGAATTATGAAGAGGAATAAATTGTCTACGAAACACATTTTTCCGATTTTAAATCGGACATTTGGCTTCTGAGAAAAACACATTTTTGCTCGATTCATGCAGACGAGTCGCTTTTTGCACGCGAGTGTATATTAGACCTACTGAATGTACAGTACATGTATACTGTCGAAAACATGGCCTCAAAATTGAATTCGCATAGGATTGATAATTACTCGATCAATGCTCCAGTATCGTCCATCAATGAGCAACATCTATAAAATTCTAAACTTCGAACAAAGGTGACGTCACGGCGTAAAACTACGTAATATATACGTGAATTTAATTTTAAATAAATGTTTATCTCCGATTTCAGTTAATGTTGTTTCCGAATGAGCCTAAACATAGCAGTTGTAGAAAAAAAAGGTGAGCATTTCGGTTCCGCCCAAATCAAAATGACGGTGGTTGCTCCTCGTCTACACATGCACATGTACATGTATATGTACCAGGTATCTCCGTCCAAATTCATGATAATTTCGACCCAATTTTAGGAGCCAGATATTAAAAGGGGTTCGATTCAAGGTCGCTGCATTTTATTATCCATTTAGTGAGCAAACAAAAATTAGAAATGATGACCCCCTATATAATTTCATAAGCGACGTACTGTAAGCTTAATTACGCCTTCCGTAATTTATATTTCCGGAAATTGTAGGAAGTTCAAGATCGAAAAACCAAAAACTACGAATTGAATTTAAAGTACAAAACATACTGTAGTCCTATATTAGGGGCCATTATTTTGATTCGTTATTTTAAGTGATCTAAAGGAATGTACAGGGCGTGGACAATATGGCGAACCCACGCAAATTCCGGTACTTTATGGACGCCCACCCGACGCAATACACTCGCAATAGATCGAAGGTCATCCTGGCACCATTCTACTTTGGCGAAACAAAGTGTCCGAAAATGACAAAATTAAATCAAGATCTACTTTCATTATACAGTACATGCAACTATTCTCCAATGTACATGGCTCATACCAAAATTTGCAAACTCAATTTCCCTGACTTTCCCTGACCAAATCTGATTAATTTCCCTAACTTATCAAATAAAAAATGCCACATTAATTAAAATTAACTTTATCTGCAACACTACAATTTACCACAACTGACTTTTCCAGGTTTTCCAGACACTTTTTGGAAAATTTCCAGACAATTTTTACAGATTTCATCCGAGCAAATATACCTACCATATGGCGGACATTTTTGAAAAATTCCAAAAAATATTGGATTTTTAGTGTATTAACAATAATTTAATAATTTAATTACGATGCGAACACTAGTGGTTTAACCACTAGATCTTTTCACAAACACTGCATTTTTTGAGGACTTCTTTGAAATATTTAAATATTTTTCATAATGACGGAAACGCCGTAGGTGAAATTTTTCTTTAAACAAAAATAATGCATTTTAGGTGACTTTTACATAAGGAAAATGAATGATAATGATAACGCTGTAGGCGAAATTTTTAGAAAAAGTAGATCAAAAATACAGCTTTTCTATATAGTTGGGCCAAAACAAGTTTCCAGACATTATGAATTTACCTGACTTCTACCTGAATTTCTCTGACTTTTGGTCAAAATGTCAAGATTTCCCTGACGGTACGAACCCTGTAATACACCGTCCGTATTCGCCGAAATGTCACGTCGGAGTTTTAACGAAATTCTCCGCTTTACAAGTGTTAAATGGGTTTCAGCAAATGCTTACGATGTTTATGAAATATTTTAATTTCATTTCACGACACTAATGCTAATTTCAATGATTGTGTGAGGAATTCGATGAACCGAATTTCTAACCAGCACATTTCAATGACTCACGCGACCCGTAGACACCCTGATCTCAATAAATAGTTAAAACCTATCACCTAAAGGGCCGGCACCAATGACACATGCACGTTTGAGCGTGATGCGCCTACGTTCGTACATTGTTACGAAGCACCTTTTCCCAATTTTCCACACCCTTAAAATAACAAAATTCATTTAAACTGAACGAAAGTTCGGTATTACACGCGCGCCTTCCAACACCTTCTCCTCCTCCTCCTCCTCCATTTCCGTCTCTATCCTGTTTTAAAAATCCTTGAAAATCCGCCTAGCAATGCAGAATAACCATTCAAATAGCCCTTCATTACCCTTTATAATAAGTTTTCGCAACGACCCACCAACTATCATTTTCGCAACTACCGAGGTTGGTTCGTTGCTGAAAACGAGATAGCCGCGACCCAAATTTTCTTTGGAAATGAACCAATACATCGCTATGTCGTCGCGATTTATGTGTAGTGATATATGATATTGACCCAATCCGTTATTTAGCCCTAGCGTTACGAAGGAGATTCATGAAAAAATCTCACGAAAAAATCCTCGAAGAAAGAATTGTTTCCTACCTGCCAATCCTGAGATGGTCCCGAATTAGGCGAAGTTTGGGCCGGATAGGAAGAGCCGCCGCTACCGGATCTTGGCCAGGAATTCTACACGAGTGAAATAAAAAAAATATGAAATGTAAAGAAATAAAAACCTCGAAGTTATCAGGGGAAAATAATTAGAATACATCGTGGGACAAATCTATTTAAGAAATGAATTAAAAATTATCGATAATAAGCTGACATCCGAAAATAGGAATAGTTTAGAGCGTTTTGAGAAAATACAAGAGTTCCAGGAATTTCCTCCAAAAGTTTGAATTTATAGGGAATATAGGGAACAATTTTTGAGCAGTCAAAAATAGAAAATTACCGTGAAAATGGCAGAGAATTTACTTTTGCCTACTATACTCGTCATAGATGACATACAGTGGCACCGAATGTTTAGGACCACATTGCTATTTTGGATGCTAATTTTTTGTCAAATACAAATGGAAATGATTCAAAATCGAAAGCGAATTAATTTCCTTTCCCCAATTCAAAACATAGCCTCAAATTTTCTGTTATTACCAGATATTTTTCGCAGAATTTTCCCATTGGCTAATTTTTTGTTGAAAAATAAATCGGAAAATTTTCAAAATAACCTCGAAATATCTGATATCTCAACATTTCATGAAAGTTAATTAAAGTCTCCAGTTGGCGGAGAATGCTATTCAATAAGACATCGTTACTTACGTTTGTGCTCAACTGAGACGTGAGGGTCTGAACTTTGTCGTGCGCATCGGCGAGCTCCCTTCTTAGTTTACGGATTTCGTGATTGTGCTTTTCTTCCGGCTAGAAAGTAAATTTTATTTTGTATTATGGAATTCGCATACATTTACCATAAATTAGAAAAGTTTAGCATTTCAAAGCATTTTTTATTTCAGTTTATTATACGTACCGTTGAATACAGAGAAGAGCCAATAGAAGCCAACGAGAGCGATGAAGAATGAACTAAAAATTAAAAGAAGGGAATATTTTCTCACGTGTTTTGCGCCGGTATTGAAATTAAAATGTGCGAAACATTAAAAATGACGTCGGACATCAGATACTAACGCTCATCGCCTTTATCGGCAATTTTAGACAGTAAACTTCCAACATAAGCCGGAATGGTGCTGCTGGCCCTCGAAGGCACGTGAGATGGCGACGATTGGGCCGAATGGGCTCCCCCGTGCAGAATGTTCATCGGATAAGCGTATCGACCAGAACCCTAGAGAGAAAAAAAAGCATCATCAATGCGTATCTCAAATGGATTCAAACACACAAAAACAATCTAAAAATGCTAGAGTTTGATTTAAATCAGCGAATCATTTTAGCTGTTTCGAGCAAGATTGGATTTTTTTGTTTTAAATTTTGCAGTACATTTTTCACGAGCCAGTTTAACCAGAATTCTATAAAATATAAATTCATTACTATCAATAATTAATAAATCTACCTTAAATTAAGTCATTTGTTTCAGACATATTAATAGCAAACGAAATATTGAATATAATTTTTTTTGAAGAATATCATTAATGTAGCGTTATTGCGGACATTTCCGAGCAAATTCTCAGAAATATTAATGTGGCCAGAAGCATCGTAGGCGACATTTGTCGAAAACCTACATCTCAACCGATTGAGGTTTCACTGCCTTAATATTTCCAAAGAAACTTTTTTTACGAATATTAATACTTGAAGAGCGCTGTAGGCGACATTTTATCGGAAACTAAAGATCATCAATGATTGATATTACAAAAGCTTAAGTGTCTATGAAAAAACAACGATTAAGCAATGTGGCACTACAGGCGATTTTAATTTTGAAAACTTTACAACAAATAATGGATTTTGAAAAATTTTGATAAATGAAACTTTTTGGGAAAAACCATCAATGTTTTTCTGTGTGGAAATTTTGAAGGTATCATTATTTTATTAATGTTAGAAACGCCAGAGACGATCATTTTGAAAACTCCAAAGGAAGTTTTAGTTTGCAAAACGAAATCACCAATAATATCATCAGCGACATATCTTCGAAAACTAGAGAACAAATGAAGGGTTTAGGGGCGCCGCAGGCGAAATTTTTAGCAAAACTATGCTACGAAAGATAAATTTTAGCCAATATTTCCGTAGGGTGGACCCTGCCCTGCTCGGTGGACAAATCCAAGCCATCAAAAAGAAAACCAATAATGGTACTAGTACGCTTACTTCAAAGTTATCTCGTACTTACTGGTGTTTCTGGAGTGGGCGATGTCGGCTGACTGGCGTTCCTCGGATCGGCCCTTGCCGAAGCGGACATGGACCCTCCGAGGTACTCGTCCAGGTCCTCGGATCGCTGCATCATCGACGGATACATCTTCTCGGACTTGGTAGATCGGATGCTGTTAGAGCGCGCCAGCCGCGGGCTTTGGCTCTGACTGTGGTTGGTGTGTCTCTGATGCAACATGAGGCACGCGTGGGTCAGACTGTTGGCCCTGGCGTGCTGGATTTGGGCGTGGATGCTGGACGCGTTCGAGGTCAGCGACTCCAGGCTCTCCGCTTCGGTCAACGTGCCGCCGTTGTGGTTGTGGCTGCCGTGGTTTCGCGGCAATGGAAGACTGGCAATGGAACTGACATTGCTAGGGCTGCGGCGCAGCCACGAGTAGGGGCTACCGCAGCCGCTGGAATGCGTGTCGGAGTAGGTCACCGCGTAGGGCGAAGGATGCGGCTCGTGGTCGCTCTTGGAAGACACGGACAGCCGCGGACTGTTAGAGCCACCGCCGCCGCGGTAACTGGCGTGCGGATTGGAGATCACCGTGGAGAAATCTTTGGAAGGAGGCGGAATGGTGGAAGATCCGTACGGATACGCTTGCTGCGGTTGCGGCTGCTTGCTGCCGTGCCGCCGACCCAGGGAGTTGTGGGAGAACGGCGAGTAGTTGACGTCTGCGGTTCCGTACCCGTAGAGTTCTTGCAGCGTCTGCATGTTGGCGGCCATCTTGCTCTTGGCCTTACTGCGTTCCGACGTAGCGTTGCCGCAGACCTGTTCGTGCTTGGATTGTCCCGATGCGGCAGAGCCTGGTCTCGGAATTGCCGAGACTTGACCGATGGAGTGGTGGTTCCGTGCCAGGGCCTGTTCCATAAGTTGAGTGGCTGAAACGTGGCCGTCCAGCTCGCTCAACCGCTCGCTGGAACTTTTCTTGGAACTAATCCGCGAACCACCGCTTTTGCCACCGCTGCTCCCCGTTGACGAGGATCCGCTGCACGTGCTGTTGGGGCGCTTCGCGGCATACGCCAAGGACCCCAGCACCGTTGTGGCGCGCACGCCGCTTTGGCTTTTTCGACCGGATTCGGAAGTGGCGGTCTTCGAGGAAGACTGCGGTTCTGCTGATCCGCTGCGACTAGAACGAGAATTGCTTTTGTCCATCTTATCATTAGCGCCGTCGTGATGAGGATACCTGCCCGCGCCGCTTTCTGTATCGCCCTTGCCGCAACTGGACAAAAGCTTCCTTTTGGACTTGGGTGATGTCGAAGAGTTCAAGACCTTGTCAGAGTTGCTACTATTGCCTTTGTTTCGCAAGATTCCGGCCACGGAGTGGTTGGACTCTCTGCCACCATTACCCGATCGTACGCACTCCAAGTCGGACTTGCCACGACGCAACAAATCAGCTTTTTCTGCGTGGGAAAGGGAGGCAAAGTCGATTCCTCCTCCCTTCAGGTGCTCTTTCTCGGATGCGGATTTCTTCGACGAAGAGCTGGAAGTGTGCCTGTAACATCACGGAAGCAAAATTAACAATAGTTCGTGACATCCAGGCTGTCAAGCAGTACGGAGGTCGAATTATATAGGAAATATAGGAAAATGAAAAAAATTAGGAAGAATATAGGAATAAGAAAAATAAATATAGGAGGAATACAGAAATTTTCTTCTAAAAAAAATTAGTAAATTTCTGTAATTTAGAGCGTTTCTTAATTTTTAATAGTAATTGCATTTTTCTAAATTTTCACGAAATATTTCAGAAAAAACTTCTATTGCTAATTGAGAAAGTCATAAAAAAACCTTTAGCCATAATGCATTTTTAAAGTTATTCTTACATTCAAGAGAATGCCAAAGCCAATTTTTTTAAATATGACTTTTTACAAAAACTAGAATGCCGTAGGCAATTTTTTTAAACAAAACCAGAAATGCTAGATTTAACATTAATTTAGGTTCGCCGCAGGCGAAATTTTTATAACAACCAGTTCTCAGATGAATTTTAGCCAGCATCTACTATATTTTTCTTTGCCGCAGCAGTTTGCTGTAAAATACAGGAATATATAGGAATTTTTCTAAAAATATAGGACTATTGAGGACTACCTCAAAAATATAGGAAATATAGGAATCACTTTACAGCCTGGGTCACATCTTGCGGGAACGGGTAGCAAGCGTTTACCTGAACACGCTGTTCTCTGTTTGTTGCGAGCTATCCGATTTGCGCACCCCGGCCGCCTTACTCGCGGATATTTTGGCCTGATGGACCTCGTTGGTCGCCGCAGATCTCCTGCTCCTGTCGCTGACGGCTACACTGAGGGCATTGTGGGAAGGACCACGAGGGCCCTCCTTGGGCGACCGCTTGAGACTTCCGCAAGGATTGGTGTGGTCAGAACCAACGGAGGATCCGGTGAGATTATCGTCCGTGCTGATTTCCGCGATAGTGTCGCTCAGACCACTACTGACGGAACTGCTGTCATCCAAGCTGGAAGGGACACAATTGGGATAACGTGTATATTAAAAGCAACTCGCTCATTTTCATCAAGTACGATACACTATGACACACAATGTACATGTACTATACGGTATACGAAGGTAGTTAGCAGTTTGCGCTCTCGTGTTTACTGCATTAATTATTGGAGATGTTAAACAACGTATTCCCTATAATGATCGCCACATCACATCGGCGTTGTTGATGGCATTCTAAAGTTTTGCGCAAAACAACAGTGACTTTGGACAGTCATGAAATTGTCGCCATACACTGGCAACATTTTCGGATGAATTTCACGTAGCACATGACAGACGTATACCTGAGCACAGTTCAATTGGTGTGAAATTTTTTTAACGCTCGACATTTTGTTTTGAGCAAAACCTTAGAACGCCATCAACAACACGAGAATTTTTGATCCACCATCGTACTAACGCATTGTAGTTGGCGTTTTACCTCCAGTAAGCAGATTTCTGAGAACTAAACGGCTGCATTAAATAGGTCTCGGCATTGTAATTGGAACAAGCAAGCCCCATCTTGATCTCCATCGAATTATCGATTTGGACTGATCTGATATACGACAGTTTTTGTTAGGGCTGGTGGAAGTGAAGCATCGACTCATCCCGTAGACACCGAATCCAGTTGTTCGAAGTAACCTAGCCCCAATCTAGCCAGTTGTCAATGTTTCATCCTCAAATAGTGGGATACTGCGATGTCCCGCAACAACAGCAGCAGGAAATATTACAATGTCCACT
Organism: Kryphioiulus occultus; assembly: GCA_034687865.1. Taxonomy (NCBI): domain Eukaryota; kingdom Metazoa; phylum Arthropoda; class Diplopoda; order Julida; family Julidae; genus Kryphioiulus; species Kryphioiulus occultus. The sequence continues at coordinate 8,871 of JAQGAF010003587.1, forward strand.
GTGATGACTGTTCCAACGATGTCCCCTGAATGATTAGTTCATTACCGCATGTACAGAAATATCATCAGTGCCAACGATGACTGACCAAACAACAGCAACAGCGTCTAATAAGATGGTCAGCAAACTCTCGTTAGAGTGGATTATCGCAAGTCGCATAACATTATGGAAATGGTTGACTCACTCCAGCAGGATGATCAATGACAAATTTACATTGAAAGAGGAAATGGCACATCCCTTAAAGACTAGGAAGGACGAATAATCCAGGTGCAAAACAGAGCAGAAAACCGACATAGGCTCAAATATATTTTCTTTCTTTTTTAACAATTGCGCACAAAGGCCCGTGAAAAGGGCAGGTGTTGTTTGTTGAGGATATTAATCGTGAATGGCACTTCAAATAAATGGCCAGAGGGGTCGTCCCATTCTGGCCAAATAGGGAGGGCTAAAAACGACTAAATGGACACACGAAGGCATTAGCAACCATTCGCAAATATTGTACGTTGACGTTATTGGGAATGCATCGCAGGTGAGGTAGCGATAATGGAGTACGAGGGAGTTGAAGGAACCAGGAAAAAAAAACATATGGCGTGATCAGTCAAGCCTTTTGTTACACGACTGGACTCCGAAATTAATATTCATAAATGGTGGGTGGGAAGGAAGGAAGGAAGGCAGGCTGCGGAAGGGGGAAATGGATTTAATGAGTGACACAGAGAGGGTTGAGGAAACCACCAACTTCTGACTAACACCGCCTGTTAAAAAATGAAAATCAAAACAATAGGTTGGATGGATTTTTCATCTGAAAATGAATTCATTTTGCATCTTGTATTGGACTATAGTAAAACCTCTGATAATACATCACTTCCCGAGATTTTCCCACATTTTTTTGAGAACAACATTCCCTGACTTTCCAGGTTTTTCCAGATCATTTTTGAATTTTTCCACGACTATGAAAATTCAACATTTCATTACTATAATTTATTTTTAATTTGCAAAGATATTTAATTCTAGTAAAATGGTCAAAAAGTGGAACGTGAACATTTGTAACTTTAATAAAAACAATGAGTTGGAAGAGTAGGCTAACTTATCTTTCCTTAACATCTTTGGCAATTTCTTTATCAACAGCAATAACGTCATTCCTTTTTGTCTCTTTAAAGTTAAATATTTTAAACTAATTTGTTTTTAATCTTTTCAAATCATGATTTGACAAGTTTATGGGCATAATTTGCCAGTATAATTTTGATCATAATCTGACTTTCCGGGATTTTCCAGGTTGTGGGAACCCTGTCGACAACACACCAACTGTTGTGTTGGGAATTGCATGATTTCAAAAATACTCCAGTTCTTGCGTAGTTTGCGATGGAAGATTTTAGCATTTTTAATGTGTCTATAACCGGAGAGCGTGTTCTTACTTGAGCCACCGCAAAATCGCTATTCAGTACATGTACATTGCAAATATAATAACAGAAACATAACAATATTTAAAAAATATATTTACCCGAATCTAATATGGCACGGCGAAATTCTGAAAAAAAAAAAAGGAAGTTAATTTCGAGATCGGGGCGTGAAAAATTTGGTAGCAGACATAATATTAATAAACAATAAACGCCATAGGTGAATTTAATTTTTTTTAAAAACTAGTCCCACACAATTGATTTTACACAGATTTCCATTCATTTGTTTAGTTGGATTAATAATTGAAAAGCGCCGTAGGCGAAATTTTGAGAAAAACTTAACATGAAATGATGAATTTTTAAAAAAAACCTAGACCCACGTGTTTATTTTATCCAGATATACATTAATTTGTTTAGTTGCATTGATAATTTAACAGTGTTACGGGCAAATTTTTTAGAAAAAATGATGAAATTTTTAAAAAAAATTTGACACACGTTTTTTTCACCCAGATATCCATTAATTTGTTTAGTTGAATTAATAATTTAACAGTGTCACAGGCAAAATTTTTAGAGAAACTTAATATCAAATGATGAAATGTTTTTTTTTAAACCAGACCCACATAATTGTTTTTTACACAGATTTCTAAGCATGTCATCATTGGTCATCATTTCCAGAAAATTTTCAGTATGAAAAAAAATTCCAGTATTGTCCAGTATGAAAAATAATTTCCAGTATTTTCCAGTCCAGTAGACACTCTGTTATAATGTCGTTATCACCGCAAGCAGAATGCAGTGCGAAGCACTCGACTTGTCCATTGCCATCCATGGTCCTCCGGGTGGCGCAGACTAGCAAACGTGACACATTTAAGGCAGGAAGTCGCAACAAAGGGCACATTTGCAGAACAAAAGTTTCATATTGAACGCAGTCTAATGCACTTCCAAAAACATTGCGGAGCCAGAGAAGAATTGAGATTGAGAAGAAGAAGAAGAAGAACAAAGAAGTGATTCGGCAAATGCCATTGCCATTACCTTCCGAAAGGAAGATCCTCGTAGACTGAGAACAACCGAGGCATTCCCTCAAATGCGCATCACAGCCGGAGTTGCCATGACGACAAGATCCGCAATGGACTTTCTGGCGCCAAGAAAAACAACCCCACCCCTTCATCCGACAGCCTTCGTAATCCGACATTGGTCTCGGCCGACTTTCTTTAACCAGAAATTCATCTGCCATACCATAACCCTGTCTTGGCGCCCCATTATAGGTCATACATGGTTCGTATCCAAATTCTCAAATTGATTTCCCTGACTTTCCCAGACAAAAATAAATGTTGCCGGTTTCAAAAATTTCGAAAATCATTACCTACTAAGATATTGTTGCAGCTGCACAAATGTCTGGACAATTCCATTTTTAGTATGCTCAATTTAAACGTTGTTTCCATTTTTTAAAGGTCCATTAACTCTTTTGCAATTGCATCTTCCTCAAATGAGCAACTCCCAAATTACCCAACCCTCAAATGCAGCTCAAGGCCAGTATTTCTATAATAAATTTCCCTGACTTTTTAGCAAAAACGCCAGTTTTCCCTGACTTTCCCTGACAATTTTTCTCTTCCCTGACTTTCCAGGTGGATACGAACCGTGTATTTAATTGAATGAATTTCTCAACGTCTTTAATCCCTACATTCTCATTACAATCTTTTATCTGATAAAGCAGCGCCCCAAAGTCAATGGCAAGAATAGGAAACTTGTTTTTAACTACTGTACCTGTCTTCGTGGATGAATGCGCTCCTCTGCACTCCCTCCCTGACAACGGCCATCGTTTCCTTCAGCCTGCTCTGTGTCCTTCTAGCGTAAAGCGAGGCGCCACCCTCGCTCATGTATCCGCTGGCCATGTCGTCGCCCCGACCACATCCGTTTCCACGTAGCACGTCACCATCGGACATGTAACCATTGGACAAATCCACGGAGTCCGCGTCGGATCCGTAATCAGCCGCAATCAAAGGGCCTCCATTGCCGTTCCTCCTGGGGCCGCTGCCGTAGATGGCCTCGTGGTTCGCGAACAGGTGCCGGCTGCCCATTCCCAGGCGGGCCACATGAAGACTAGGCACGAGGGCACGCGCTGACGCGTACGAGCCCATGCTGCGTGAATAACCGTAAGGAGAGGCCCTAAGGATGGGCTGCATGGGTTTGATGTTGACGGCGATGTCCTCGGGCTCCTCGGAGAACGTTGTCTCCTTGGTGGATGCGGTCTGGCGGGTGATCACCTCGTCGGTGCTGTCGAACGTGGTTTCCACCTTGCCGCGAATGGATCCGTCGCCGGCGGTCTTGGATCCGACGCGGCTCATTTCGGTCTTGGAGAAGATGGGCTTCGGCGGTTTGCCTCCGGGATCACAAGGCATCGAACTTGGCATCGGCGACACCATGGCGATGCTGACGTTAGCCGGGTTGGTTTCGTGGCGCAACCTGTCCGTCCTGGAACCACCGCGGAGCAGTGACGAGGAGGCCGTACCGCCGCTTTCCGCAATCAACTGCGAGAAATCGACCTGCGAGCAACCGTCCGACTTGGCAACCTTGATGAAGTTTGTGCTCTTCGAGCTGGGAAGACCTTTGTTCGACTTCTTGGTGACTGTAGCCGCAGCCGACGAGCCGCCGGGGTCTTTGGACACCTTGCTCGTGCCCTTGACAGCCGCGGTGGGCTTAGGAATGCTCGTCCCACCGCCTACGGCAACTTGACCGCCGCACTGCTGCATCGGAGTTCTTGTCTCGCACGTCGGATTGTCCCTGTAGCCCGATGGCTTCTTAACCGCGACCTCGGCGGTTTTGGCCAACAGCGTAGCGATCTTGGACTCCTTGATGGGGTTATCGGGCTGCAATGCCGCGGCTAACAGCATCTCGGCAGCATTCTGCTGCGTGCTTGCCTTGGTTCGGTGGTCCGTTTCGGTCACTTGCTGCCTAACCGGATTTCCAGCATTCCGAGACGGAACGACCGCTTCCTGAGTTCCTTTCTTGGTGGCTTTCGGAGTGCTCGGCTTGGCCGGCTCCTTCGCTGTACCGGCCAAAGTCCTGCCGAAAGTCTTCCTGGCAAACGACTTGACCGCTAACTTCGGACTGGTGTTGCTGGTCTCACTCGTGGCTGTCGACTGCACTGGACTGCTATCGCGGGTGTCTCCGCTGGTAGTTGTCGTGGGCGTGGTGCTGCTCGAACCGCAGCCACCTTTGGATTCGCTGCAGAGGCTGTTGGAAGAATCGCTGCGCTCGCTCTTCGCGGAACTGAATCCGCTGCTGCTGCTCGTGCGCTTGGAGACCCCTAGTGGGAAGAAACGTAAAAGAAGAAACTAACTATTAGGGGGAGTGGTTGCTTAAAAAATCAAAGTTGTTTGCCCGTATTATTTATCTATTTTTCACAAATTTTGCCGGAAGCACGGGTGGCTGAATAATACGTAGAATTTTAACTTAAAAATTCTGTTAATCGATGAAACGAGTTTGTACAAAGAAAGGAATGCAACAACTAATGTCCCGTGTCAAAAAGCTAAGTTATTCAAATCGCAATTCTGTTACCCCGTTAGTATTACTGGCCTTTCGTAAGATTTACCAAAAGTGACATGAAAAAAGGGAAACGACTTACGAGTTCAACGAAGTATGCTTTTTTTGATAGATACAACCATAAATTTCTGCAAATATACATTTTGGGCAGTTGCTAGCAACGAAGTTTTTGAAATTTAACGCATGTAGAGATAAAACTTAGAGATCAACTGAACAAATACGATAACTATAAAATGACTTTCAACCGATGCACTTTAAGCACTTTAAGCAAGCTTGCCGCACACGAATGATGCGTTTTTTTGAGTAAACATCTGGCGCTTCCTCTTAGAAGAAATCGTTTAATATCAATTTATATTTGCCTTTCTCAGATTTGTCTTTGGTGTTGAAAAACTTGAGCTTGTCTAGCATAGAGTTCTTGTTCTGCGAGGCGGGTCCATTGGCTACGGTTGCAGTTGACACGTGACCGTTGCTCCTTAAGATGACGGAGGTCGCGACCCCACCTTTGACCCCTGGAGATGGAGACGAAGGAACGCCACTTCTGCAAAATGAAACAAAAAGTCGTGTTTATATTATTGCGCAGATAACAGCGACATCTGAAAAATTGACAAATATTCAAAAAATAAATAAAAATAACTGCGGTACTTGAGCGAGTGCTTGTCCGCTGTGGGTTGACGAGTCAAGATCTTAGACTGAGGCTGAGGTATGAACGATTGAGCCGCACAAGGAGAAGTTGACCTGGAACTGCTGGCCGAAGGAGCTCGACTGTTGACGCCGCTCAAACCTGCAATTGAATAACAGAAAACGTTTAGGGTTTCAACTCAATCTCAAGTACAGTTTCATCTGTTTGGAAAAAAAAATTAACATTTTGGTAGTTGGTACGATGGAGAGGCAACGACTGAAAAGAGTGATTTTTTTTTAATTTTTTGCAAGCTCTTGAATTGAAAGCGAGCCGAATCATTTGGGACAATATGGGACACGAGTCGGCTGTAATAGAAGCGGGTTTATTAAATAATAATTGCAGTCATTATAATTATTCGCTTACTCGTTACAAGGCTCCACCCCTTGAACTTGCTGAAAATACCGTATAATATCAAACGCTGCCAAATATTTCCTTTTTAATTAAAAAAAAGCATCCCACTGGAGTTTCAGCTAAAATTATAGCGCAGTTATTTCTCAGTTTTCATTTTCTACTACATATTTACTTCATAAAAAGTTCGGAATTACTTTACATTTCCGCAGTATACTGCTGTTTAACCAAAACGTGCAGAAATACCAAAAAAAAATACGATTACCATAACTTTTTCTAATAAACATGTACGTACTGTAGTTTATTTTTTCTAGGCTACTACAGCAGTTTTTTTCCAGCGAACTGGGTTTTATTTCAGAATTTAAAAAATAGGATTATCATGCAGTGGGAAAAAATCATTCGTTAAAATTCACGTACACGGATCTTCGCTCCCCTATTCGTGAGATATGGATCGTACGTGTATCTTCCGAGTTCAAAACCAATTCATTCCCCCTCCGTTATTTTAATAAACGTTTAATCTTCTCCAACAGAGGTCACGACCCCCAAAACGACTCGCCACTTTTTAAATTAATCTACATCGAGAATGGTTTTGACAGTTTCCTCGTAGACTGACAAAAGAAAAGAAATGACTGTGCCGAGAGATGGAGAAGGCACCACATGCCAGGCCACGCATAATTCAAAACACGACACGTCGACATTGTATTTATCCCGTAAAGATTCACGGATCACAAACCACGAAACAAATTAATTCCAGATCAGAAGTTGAACTCCTACATTGTACATGAATTATATGGAAACGGTCATTTTGTTATACATGTACAATGGAACGCCAACTGATGGCGGCCATCTTGATTTTCTGCTGCCACGTGCGATCGAGTAGCGCGTGCGCATTTTCATTCGGACGCCCAGCAAATATTGATAGCGAAAATCAATCGAATCAAACGACATCTCGTTTTTCAACTTCGTCTCTGAGGTTTTGTTGTTGTTGTTGTTTTTTTCATTTTCGTGCGCGCTTTCGACTTTTTGGGCAGACGCGCGATCTTGTAAAATCGATAAAGGACGACTAGACGAGATTCAGGTTGAACGGACTCTTTCGGCACTTTATACAGTAAAGCTCCGTTCTCACGAGTCAATTTTTGTCGATCAAATTCCTGTTGAAAGCGAGTTGACACGTGAGAACACGCTGTCAACAGACTTTCAACTCGCTCGAGTCGTTCCATTTAAGAGCACGTGAACGAAACAAAATTCAAAATTGGCACGCGCAAGAATTCGAATTTTCGCCGGAATCGTGCGTGTTCCATACCTCTTTCGCGTTCCATTTAAGGCGAATTTCATAAAAATACAGCGTGCATAATTTTGCTCAGCGTCATCTTCAACTGTAAGTTGCGTACATTTTTGTTGAAAAGTCTGAACAGAAATTGAACACTTCTCGATCAATAATTATTCATCGACAAAAATTGACTCGTGAGAACGTGGCTTAAGCCGGTGAAGGAGTAAAATTCAGAGTTAAATTCCTCATGTGATCGTCATTTTGTTTTATACTACGTTTTTTAAAACACGCAAATCAATAAAAAATTAACTTACCAGTCATTCGGCAGACCTTACTCGAGTGCATTATTGACAGAAATATCAGCAATTTATGTGGGATAATTTTTTTATTCCCGATTTACTTCGTTCCGATTTCAATTACACTTTCCATGTGTCGTTCTTTTCTCGTCGTAACCATGGAAACTGCTCGTTCGATTTTTGGTTCGATTAAATTCGATTTATTGGTTTCCTGGAGATTGTATTTGAAATTTGAACGAAGTAAATCGCGATGAAAAACTTATCCGCAAATATAGACATTATTTCTATCAATCTGATATTAAAGTATGTACTGCTGAATAACCTGTTAAGTTAATTTTTCATTGATTTGCACGTTTTAAAAAACGTAGTATAAAGGAAAATTTCTTGCTGTGAGAATCTAACTTTTCACCTGTCCGTCTTCACTTTGAGCTTTTTTCGTATACGGGTGGCCACCTCGAAAAAAGTAAACAAAATTCGTAGCATTTGCTAGCTTACTAAAACATTTTTGTAATGCCTCCGTATAGACCATTACAAAATCGCCATTGCTTTAGTTATCCTTTGGCTGATTTGCATACGGCCTTGAATGCATTATTAG
>JAQGAF010003588.1:0-16981 GCA_034687865.1 Kryphioiulus occultus
TATGCCATTTTTACCGATTTTTGCCTTTTTCCCGATTTTTGCCATTTTTCCCGATTTTACCGATTTTTGCCATTTTTCCCAATTTTACCGATTTTTGCCATTTTTCCCGAATTAACCGATTTTTGCCATTTTCCCCGATTTTACCGATTTTTGCCATTTTTTCCGATTTTACCGACTTTTGCCGATTTTAACGATTTTACCGATTTTTGCCAAAATGGCAAATTTGACAAAAATGGCAAGAACGGCAAATTTGGCAAAATTGGCAAAAAATGGCAATAATGGTAAAATTTTCAAAATTGGCAAAAATGGCAAAAATGGCAAAATTAACTAAAATAGCAAAATTGGCAAAAATGGCAAATTGGCAAAATGGCAAAATGGGCACAATGGGCAAAAATGGCAAAATTGCAAAATGGCAAAATCGGCACAAATGGCAAATTGGCAAAAAATGGCAAATTTGGCTAAATTGGATAAAACGGCAAAAATGGCAAATTTCGCAAAATTGGCAAAAATGGCAAAAATGGCAAATTTGGCAAAAATGGTGAAACTGGCAAATTTGGCAAAATTGGCAAAAATGGCAAAAATGGCAAAAATGGCAAAAATGACAAACTGGCAAAAATGGCAAAATGGGCAAAAATGGCAAATTTGGCAAAAATGGCAAAAATGACAAATTTGCAAAATTGGTAAAAAGTGCAAATTGGGCAAAAATGGCAAATTTGGCAAAAATGGTAAAAATGGCAAAATTGGCAAAAATTTCAAAATTGGCAAAAATGGCAAATTTGGCAAAATTGGATAAAACGGCAAAAATGGCAAATTTGGCAAAATTGGCAAAAATGGCAAAAATGGCAAATTTGGCAAAAATGGTAAAACTGGCAAATTTGGCAAAATTAGCAAAAATGGCAAAAATGGCAAAAATGGCAAACTGGCAAAATTGGCAAAAATGGCAAAATTTCCAAAAATAGGCAAAAATGGCAAAAATCGGCAAAATCGGCAAAAATCGACAAAAATGGCAAAATGGCAAGAGAATGGCAAAATGGCAAAAATCGGCAAAATTTGCAAAAGTGGTAAAAATGGCAAAGATCGGAAAAAATGGCAAAAATCGTTAAAAAGGCAAAAATCGGCTAAAATGGCAAAAATCGGTAAAAATGGCAAAAATCGGTAAAATGACAAAAATCGGTAAAATCGCTAAAAATGGGAAAAATCGGCTAAAATAGAAAAAATTACAAAAATCGGTAAAAATGGCAAAAATCGGTAAAAATGGCAAAAATCGGCAAAAATGGCCAAAATCGGCTAAAATGGAAGAAATGGAAAAAATCGGCAAAATCGGCAAAAATGGCAAAAATGACAAGAAATCGGCAAAAACAGCAAAATTGGCCAAAAAAGTAAAAATCGGCAAAAATCGGCAAAAATAGCAAAAATCAACAAAAATGGAAAATGGCAAAAATCGGCAAAAACGGCAAAAATCGGCAAAAATGGCAAAAATTGACAAAAATGGCAAAATGGCAAAATTGGCAAAAATCGGCAAAAGTGGTAAAAATCGGCAAAAATGGCAAAAATCGTAGAAATCGGCAAAAATGGCAAAAATCGGCAAAAATGGCAAAATCGGCAAAAATGGCAAAAATCGACAAAAATAGCAAAATGGCAAAAATGGGAAAAATTGGCAAAAGTGGTAAAAATCGGCAAAAATGGCAAAAATCGGCAAAAATGGAAAATGGCAAAAATCGGCAAAAACGCCAAAAATCGGCAAAAATGGCAAAAATTGACAAAAATGGCAAAATGGCAAAAATGGCAAAATGGCAAAATTGGCAAAAATCGTAGAAATCGGCAAAAATGGCAAAAATTGGCAAAAATGGCAAAATCGGCAAAAATGGCAAAAATCGACAAAAATGGCAAAATGGCAAAAATGGCAAAAGTGGTAAAAATCGGCAAAATGGCAAAAATCGTAGAAATCGGCAAAAATGGCAAAAATCGGTAAAAATGCGACAAATCGGCAAATATGGTAAAAATCTCCAAAATTGGCAAAAGTGGGAAAAATTGGCAAAAGTGGTAAAAATCGGCAAAAATGGCAAAAATTGGCAAAAATGGCAAAAATCGGTAATAATGGTAAAAATCGACAAAAATGGTAAAAATCGGGAAAAATTTCAAAAATCGGCAATAATGGTAAAAATCGACAAAAATGGTAAAAATCGGCAAAAATGGCAAAAATCGGCAAAAAAGGCAAAAATCGGCAAAAATCGGTAAAATGACAAAAATCGGCAAAAATGGCAAAAATCGTTAAAAAAGCAAAAATCGGCTGAAATGGCAAAAATCGGTAAAACGACAAAAATGGGAAAAATCGGTAAAAATGGCCAAAATCGGTAAAAATGGCAAAAGTCGATAAAATGGCAAAAATCGGTAAAAGTGGCCCTAATCGGTAAAAATGGCAAAAGTCGATAAAATGGCAAAAATCGGTAAAAATGGCAAAAATCGGTAAAAATGGCAAAAATGGCAAAAATCGATAAAAATGGTAAAAATCGATAAAAATGTCAAAAATGGCAAAAATCGATAAAAATGGCAAAAGTCGACAAAAATGGCAAAAGCGATAGAAACGGCAAAACGATAGAAACGGCAAAAATCGATAAAAATAGCAAAAATGGCAAAAATCGTCCAAAATTGCAAAAATCGATAAAAATGGCTAAAAATGGCAAAGCTCGATGAAAATGACAATAATCGCATAAAACGCAAAACTCGATAAACACGGAAAAATTTGTCAAAATTTGCAAAAATCGACAAAAATGGCAAAAATCAATAAAATCGACAAAAATGGCAAAAATCGTCAAAAATAGCAAAAATCGATAAAAAAAATGGCACAATCGATAGAAACGGCAAAAATCGATAAAAATGGCAAAATGGCAAAAAAACAATAAAAATGGCAAAAATCGACAAAAATGGCACAAATAGCAGAAATTGCAAAAATCGATAAAAATGGCAAAATCGTCAACAACGGCAAAAATCGATGAAAGTGGCATAAATGGCGAAATTCGACAAAAATGGCGAAATTCGACAAAAATGGCAGAAATCGACAAAAATGCCGAAAATCGACAAAAATGGCGAAAATCGGCAAAAATCGACAAAAGTCGACGAAAATCGGCAAAAGTCGACGAAAATCGGCAAAAATCGACGAAAACGTCAAAAATCGACGAAAACGGCAAATAGGGGTTAAATAGGGGTTAATTATATGGGTTAGTATCACTATAGGGGTTAATTAAAATAAGAATTACGAAAATGTAACTCAGGGTATCTATGTAAAAGTCATTAAATTTGCATTAGGCGCATGGGATTTTTGCCTTTGATTGATTCACAAAATAAAAATTTGGGATAAAATGTATCATTTGTCAACCAAGTTTGCAGCCAATTACTGTGCCAGTGGATGTTTCTATAGTTGGCATTGATAAATTAAGTCATTGAAACTCAAAGTTGTCCTTGTTAATGAATGGTATAAATTAGACATTATTTAACTTTGTCATGCCCTCAGCCCCTTTATCGAGCAAATCTCATCCTCCAGGATTCTAACATAAAGGAGCGTATAGTAACCTGTACTTGCGCCGTTGCTGATAGCAAAAATTCGCGGATTTTGATAAATTTCCGCAATTAAACATATTTTTGTATTTTTGTAAATTTTTGTTGGAACTAAACCAATCAAATAAGAGCAGGAAAATCACATGTAAAAATTATTCTATTTTAAAATAATTAAGATTTCTGAAAAGGCTAATTTCGCCATTCGGTCCGTATTGGAATAAAGAGAAATATGGAACCTTGGTATAATTGCAAATATTAAAGTCAGCGTAGGCTATTTGATATTCATTGTATAAACGTCAATCAACGAACGTAAATCGTCCCTTGATTAATCTTCATCAGATCGAGTTAGCAGTTCTCGGTAATTAAATTAGTAACTTGGAATTCAAATCAGGTACAGTATAATGTCGTGTACAATTGGACTACACTGAATAACAGTCAACATGTAATAAATGGAAAAATTAGAAATAAATTATTGAACTTAGATTTAATGACAAGTTGAACGAAACAACATTTGCTTCCTATATCGGATATCTTATAGTTTGAAACTAAGTCTGTAAATACTAAATGTTCGCATGTTTATGTAATGCTGTGAATGTTGGACAGTATGGTCATTCTCTAAAAAAAACCGGATACATATTAAGAATTTATTTTCATTTCATATATCTTTGAACGTAATTTACAGTCATGTATCAATTGAAACAAAAGTTTCATTTTAATAAAATCGTGGACATTCGTTTATAAATTTCACAGCTTTTAAATAAATTGGATACCCTTTGTGAATTGATTTTATTGCAATAAATATTACTTAGCATTATAACTGGGTAAATACAGTATGTGGACATAATACAGTATTTTTTTAATTAGTTCTTGCTCGAAATTTGAAAGTTTTATGAACCGATAACTTGATTAACTTATCTTACATGTAACTTACATGTAATCAAGATTGATGATGTGCTTGATTTTAATAAAATCAGAAAATTGATGCTTATTTCTTTTATGTTACGCCGATAAATTAACTAAGATATTGCTTTTTCAGTTCATTAACTTCCCTTAGTGCCAAATAACACATTATAATCAAACTTCACTCGACCACCTATCCCATCGTTAAAATAATAAAAATCAAAATTAATTTCGGAAAAATAGAAAGATAACCACGTGTTTTTAATTATAAAATATACTATGGTGATTTCCCCCATTTACTTGTTGCCTATAAAAGCATGGAATTAATATTGAATGCAAGCATATTATTTAAATTAGTTGTACTGCAGTGCTTTTTAGCTACTGTTCATGTAGAGAGATTATTTGCGAAATACAGTAGTTTAAGTACTTACAGTCCCAGTTTCAGTGTAACAAATCGTCATAAATGACTTTATTCTGCAGTCAAAACCTATTATACGATGCCAACAAATAACATTATTTCACATTCTGAATTTCTTTAATTTTTTTATGTAAAAGAAAATAACACTAAATAAACGCAAGGCATGCGCATGTCAATCCCGCAAATACGTGTCTCGAAATTGAACTCGAAGATGAAGTTCAATGAAAACACGTTATCGTTTTATTTTCAAACAGGTAGTTCTAAGCAACACACTTCGCAATAATTATAAATTCCTATCGTACAAATTCAATATCCAGATAAGAAGCTACTTAGAATATGGATTTCAACAAAATAAATATACAGTAGTTTGATTTGATGTTTTCCTAAGATCAGCAGTCTCTAAATTGATCAACGTATCAATTGATTTGTTAATAGCAGGCTGATGAATTCGGCGAGTTTGAGATACATGTAGTATTTTTTGGCAATCAAAGAAATGTACTGCATTTGCGAAGTGCCAGTACTGTTTAATTACCGGATTCTCGGATTCAAAGTACAGCTCGTGAAATTTCCAGCTATAAAATGTCTCATGAATCGAAACGATATTACACATTGTTTGCTGATATTGACGACTGTAATGTCACGAGATGCCTTTCCAACCCAATCTACCGAAATTATACTGTAGATGGACAGCAAAAGTGCATCAACGAGTCATGTTTTATTCAGCAGCAGTCCACGATGCTCTCTGCACATCCAGGATGTTCAAAAGTAGAAATTAAAACAAGAGGAGTTAGGATACCTATTAATAAATAGGTCGGCCGACGTCTTCTTGGAAATGCTCCGTAAACATGTGGGACTAAGAATAGGGGAAAGCGTTTTCAAATGTCCGAATTAGTAGTTCAAATACTCAGGTTGCAAATTAACAGCAGCTATTGATGAGCACAGAGAAAAGGCCCTGGATGTAGAATTACTGGTCTTCTTCGCCTTCCGACCTTTTCCCCCAGACGCCGTTCAGCTTGGCCCAGTTGTTGTCAGAGCGCTTACCCCATAGTCCTTTTAAGTTGTTCCAACTGGGTTCTCTCTTGCCCCATGATCCCCTGATGCCGTTCCAATCGGCGTCTCGTTTTCCCCAGGATCCTCTCAAGTTGTTTTCCCAGCCACGTTTACCCCAGGCGCCTTGCAATTCGTTCCAGGCTCTCTTGCCCCAAGCGGCTTGCAGGTCGTTCCATGCCCTTTTGCCCCACGCTCCTTGCAGGTCGTTCCATGCCCTTTTGCCCCACGCTCCTTGTAGGTCGTTCCAAGCTCGTTTACCCCAGGCAGCTTGAAGATCGTTCCAGGCGCGCTTGTCCATCTCATCGGCTACATTAGTCGAAAGACCTTCCAGAGCTGATGCTGAACTTTTTCCATCATCACTGTCTTCAGCGTGTAGTACTGCCGCCACGGCCAACACCAATAATGTCGAAAAGAGGGTGATTGCAACACTCTGCATCTGTAATTCCTGCGCACACAAAAGAAACAATATCGAATGTTAGAAACAGGATAAAACTATTTGCCAGAAAACCTCGCACACCTCGCAAAAGTGAGCTTCTCCTAACCTAACCTAACAGATATGCCAGTTGGATATGGGTTAGGTCAATTTGGATTATGTCAGATTAGGGTAGGTTAGGAAAAACGAAATAATTTGCAAGCTGCTTAGCCAAGCTTACGTGTTATTAGGGGAAACCTACTGTGTAGGGAGTTGGGTTGCCCATAGCCTACAAATACCTGCCGCAAACTCGACCTGATTCGTTCAGAAAAATCAAGTTAACTAGGTATTATGATCGTTTAGTAAATATGCAGCACATTGTACTTTAGTTCGACGATTTATCAAAAATTATGTGGGACCACCAACACTTTAACAACACTGTTCATACAATGTACAGTATATAGTCGAAACGACATAAACAATTAGTTATTCAAGATTATGTAAATATTAAAGAACATCTTCTTCAGTATAAACATCTTGATAATAACCATGCTAAATTGCAATAAGCCACCTTCTTTTGCTAGAAGTTAATATACATGTATACCATCATTTGAGATAAAATAATTCTACATTGCATATTATAAAAAGATGCATGGTGGTTGGTAATTAGAATATCACACAAAAAAGTCAAGGAACTCGTAACCTTTCAAAATATAAATGCGATATCTGCATTAATACCACTCATGTCAATGCACTACAGTTTTGCTTGTCTCTTACGAGCTATTGCCATGATTTCTTGCCCAGAGGAACAACTGCAGTCTATCGGGTTTTTTATGAAAAAAAATCCGGATTAATGATTATCAATATGTATATGTTGTTCATTGAACCAACTAATTGGAGCATCTTACGATCAAATTTGTACTAAATGGTAAGCAATAGTGTGTAAAGTATGGTATTAAATACAGTATGCCCGGCTGCCCGGCAGCCTTTTGTTGTCATGCCACTCAGATGCAGGAAAAATAGATATAAGTAACGTAATTAAGACATGTTTTAGTTCATTGACATGAATTTCAATACAATGGTCAAGGTGAAGTTATCGACGACATTTACATCGATACCTTAAACGAACAATTTCTGCCTTTAATATACATTTATTTTTCCTCATAAAATCAATACCATGATATTTATGTCGTTCGCCAAAGCATGCAAAAATGCAGGGTACCCATCATTCAAAATTTATTTTTAAGACGTGCAACCATGCACCGTAGGTCAACTACCATAATGGAAAAATATTTAGGAATTTAAACTATATTTAGTGGTGTGCTTTTCCCAAAATATTTAAATACCGTATGTACATTACATGCTTCGAAACATTCAATAATCCCGAATATACGAAAATATCAATATTGATATTAAGTACTATAATATAAGTCGTCCAGCAATTCTACAACAAAACACAAAAGAAAGCTACTGTTTTCAGAAATTAATTATCAACTATTATTTCACGATTAAGAAACTATCCGTCGAATTGAATTTAGCCAAGTCCATTTATACGACACACCCAGAATTACACAAATAAGATTTTACAGCTAATTTATCAAACCTGATTTACATGTAAATCTGCGATCGAAAAGTTTGCCTTCAACACATTTACTGGCTAATAAATTTACTGGTTAAAGCGTGACGAGCAAAACCAATCATCCTAAATGTTCATCCCACCGTATACGATAACTCAAGCAAACAAAGAATGTCATACTTCATCAGCACATAAATTAAATTGAATGTAATGGAATTATATGACATGTTGCCTTCAAAATTTAACACACTTGCTTTTATGAAGAAATTAGGAAATTATACTTTATAGAAGACAACTAATGCCTGTATATACAGTACAACATCATATATACATGTATTCTCATGGATTTTTAAACTAATACATACATGTATTTCGTAACATATAAAAAATATGACGAAACTTTTTTTTCCGTAAACATTGGTACAGGAACGTTACAATAAGAACATTAAGAATTGTGAGGGTTCTTTTCAGAGCATTTCCAAGCAAACTTAAAAAGGTGATTAAAGCATTTATATCTTATGTATTAAGAAATGATAAAATAATAGATCATGCAATGATATTTTGCAGTCGATAACAGTTTTCCTTAACTTTGCTATCTCTGTTACGTTGGTCATAACATACTGCAGTACAATTGCATACCATTGCATGTATAAAAATGAACAAAATAATTAATAGTAAGGTTATTTCCACATTGTAGTAAATTTTTAACAAGAAGCTACATGTACATCTATATGTTACGATTTGCATGTTCGTCAAACGAATAGCTATTTCTTTGAACGTAAAACCATTGTTAACTGAAAATCACTTATCACAGATGTCAGTATACTAAACAAGTTAACAGGTGTATAGTCAACCTTCTATTATACTTATACAGTATATACAATTCACACCCAGTAAGTATACCATGTTCAATTCATTAAGAAAATTCGAAGTCAAGTCTGCTTCATTATTTAAAATATTAATTATTTGCAAACCAAGCGGAATTTAAATTGCTCTTTAATACTCTTCACCTCTTCCTGGACATAGGTTAACTATTCATGACGCTGATGCAACTGACAAGTTTACAACAAATTTTAGTTGAGTAGCACTATTAACATTAATGAGCAAAAGCCTATAGGGACAAGGTGAAACGTTTTTTAGTTCAGTAATGTAAGTTTTAAATTTGAAGTGAAGAAATTTCATATAAAACATGTTGCTAGATGTGAATTTCGACCAAATCAGGAAATCTGCGTAAGATTTAGTACTCAAATCGGTCCATACAATCAGTCGCTACGTTGAAAAATGTGTTTTTGCAGTTTTTTCATAATTCACGATTAATATCCAAAATGATGGAATTACATGATGAAACGTCTTGCAGCCATTCACAACATTACAATTGTGCATGAATATTTAACGTCAAAAATTTCGAAAACTTTCCAAGTTTTCGAAATTTCTAAAATTTAAATTATTGTAATGGGACGTAAGAGATTGGTTAACCATAGAAGAAGAATACTTGACTGACGTGTAGGCCATTATTTGTCAGGCAATAATAAAGTATAAATGCGAACTTATGAAGATTTAAAAACAAATTGATTTCATGTTACATTTCCTTTCGAGTAAAATTTTCAGATTAGATCCCGATTCAAATAAATACGACGCATAATCCAATAAGATATCAATTTTGATGATATTTTTTTTGATACTGGTCAACCGCTTTTATTTTTGTATGCAACAAATTACTTTGCCCTGATTCTCATCTGAGAACTTTCCAATTAAGTGGCACAAGCCATATCGTCAATAACGAGGAATTTAGTATTCACTTTCATAAATTTCCAAAACTGGGAAAGTAAAAATTTATGACATCGAATATTCAAGTACAATAGTAATGTTGTTAATGACTTAAAAAAGTTTCGTCATGTAATTCCATCTTTTTTGGATAATAATAGTGAATTAAGAAAAAATGGCTGAAAAACACTTTTTGAGCGTAGCGACTGAATGGGTAGGCCGATTTAAATTTCGTTTGCGCCAAAATTAATCATTTTTAATGGGATTTCATTGGAAACTTATTAAAGGGGGCAATGTACCTCTCGGGTGTAGCATTCAGTAAACGACGAGTCCGACCGCTAGTATACCATAATTATACCTCTCTCGTTCTTTGTTTCAATTTTCACTATAAGACAATTTCCTTTTAGGATCTTCTTTTTTTCATTTCTACAGATAAATTAAGGAGTAGTAACTATACGTTTCACCTAAAATAACTGCGGTAACAGTAAATACAGTAAATTAACACACCATTGGAGATATACTAATCCTAAAGATCCCAATTAACACGCAATTAAATGCAACAAACTGCATCTTCAAGCATTATTGCTATTAAAGGACATTCTAGTTTAATTACGTTTTCAAGTAACGGATGTAATCTCTAGTCAAGCATACAATGACCACTTTTAACGTGGTTAAAGTTTAGGATTTTAGCTATAAACATAAACCCGAAAGCGAACAATGTTACTGTTATAGAGCAAATAGTTTTGGTCACTTTACTTATTAACTCGTCGGGTATAGTACACAAAGCTGGGTTTTAGCCAAGATGCGCATACAGTATAGGAGGCAATATAGTGTTTGCTAAACAGAAATAAAAGCTGATGGATCTATTATGTCACGTAGGAAAGAGGGTTAAATACTACTAATTCTTTTGCCAATAGGAGAATGAAGCCATTCTCCTCGGGATTTACTCTATTAGTAAATTACCATAGGTATCTCAAAAGTAGATACTTATCGAAATAGACGCACTGCTTCAATAGTTGCTGGAATTACATTTCAAATAACAATGGGATCTATTAGTGGATTAGCAAAAAAACAGTGCGACGCTTTCATCGAGTTTCAACAATGAAATTTGTTGACCCGGCCATGAATTGTTCCACAACTTATGGAGTTATGGCCTATAAAGATTTCACATGAATTACTGCATACCTATAGCCTACTGCAATGAACGAGAATATGATAACCCATAATATTCAAACACCGCCATTATGGCTTCTTGTAAAACGAGATTATCGATAGTTTTACGAACCTTTGGTTTGTAAAACAATACTATATAATCCTCTGAAATCTTTACTGTAAACTATTCCATTTTAATTAATGTAGGTAGGCATAATGTCAAATTTTCGCTTCTCAACATTGCCTGTTAGGATGTAAGTTGAGTTAGGTTGCTCCCCAGACAGTTGTGGGCAAGGAAAAATGTAATATTCTCCATACATTTTACCTTATTCAGAATAAAAAAGGCTTGGGAATTAAACTTAATGTTACTTCCAATCAACATTTCTTTAATTGCAGAACTTCGACATAATTTTTCCGCAGGAACGTTTATGTATTATTATGGCGCTGTAATTCAATACTCATAATTTTCCTTCTTCTCAAAGAATGAAGTTTTATAAATCTACAAAAGAAATAGTCAGAGAGCATTTCTTGAAATATATGTGTTTCGCAATGTTTCATTATCTGCCAATACCAATAATCTTACAAACGTTTTTTAATCAGCTCACAAATTCGCTGGTAGGCCATAAGATTCCTTTATAGAACATAAATCTTTTTGCTTTCAATATAATTAAACCAGTCCCTAGATCAAGACAACTACGCTCTTACTTAAAAAATAAAATTAAATTATACAATACTATGGATAAATAAATTTAAAAATAGATTTTTGTCAGTAATACATGTATATAACGAAATTTGCATTATACGAAAATATAGTTGATCACACAAAAGGATAACACCACATGTACAGCCTACAGCGTTGTAATGTTTGGCTTTCGCTGAGTAAGTATTGATTTGCTTCCCTTAAGTCCGTCTATGTAGTAAAGTGCACGTCAATAAGACATGTACATGTATGTAAGGTATTGACTTTATCAAGAAGTATTCAGCATAGCTATTTTTATATTCGTATAATCATCATCCATGAACCCCATTATGGTTTCAGGAACAGTTTGAAATTGTGTGGGTTTGTTCTGGGTGAACCTAAGGAAATTATATTCGTGTTTCCCTGAAGGTATTTAAGAGATCACCAGAAAATAAAGGCAAGGTCTCTCGTATTAAAGATAAATATAGAAACTTCAAAGGCTGCCCTGTACGAGAATACATGCAGATCTGTATCCAATAAATGAACAGTATTCATGTACACATGAGCTTAAGCTTACTGTACACGAATATACAGTACATGCATAAATGTATGGTAGTTTATTAGACATTATTCATTTCTGATGAGCTAACCTTTCGACAGCGTTCTAAGTGTTTTCTTGGTTATATTTCAGTTTACTCTTTTCAGCACACAGTTTGTGCAATTTATCACATTTTTTATACACTCCGTATAATTTTGTACTGCAAGTGTTGACCTTTGTAATCCAACCTATCTAATTACTAAACAGAAATCGCAATGGATATCATTACTTATTATGACTCGACAAAGAAATACTTTAAGGTTTTAGAAGCAAGCCCTTTAACATAATGTACATGGCACTATGACAGGCGGGGATTAGTATACATGTCTATAGCATACGTCTTGCCTGAGACAACCCTAATAAGCACTTCCGTTCCCATTATAAGTGAATATCTAAAACAAATACATGTAATGTATGCCACTAACTATAGGAAATCAGCGTTCATTAGGTATTAAGCTAAGTAGCCAATTACACTGAAGACTAAGTGCCCATACATGGTTTACAACTCGAGATAAAACAGTGACGTAAGAGAAGGGAAAAGTGCGTGGGAAGGGAAATTGCAATTACAATTTCTCCATCAGAACGCCTTCACCTGTGACCGAGTTCATCAACGAATAGCTTGAACCGTGTCCTAAAATGAACATGCCACACCAGGAAAAATAATAAGCGAATAACAAGGATAAATGATCTTCATCAAATTTAATAGGTACTCAACGTTTATAAAATCGGCATAGAATCGCGCGAGGGTGGCAAGATGTCACCATGGTGCCATTTTTAATATCGTTAAGATGCTCATTCATCAAGTACCATATCTCAGCTACCTTTGCCATTCAAGTGGCCAGTACTTCATTTAAATAATTAGGACACCACTTGAGGCATAAAGGCTCGTGTTTGCTGGGTCGGAAATACTGAATTAGCACTTGCA
Source organism: Kryphioiulus occultus (assembly GCA_034687865.1). Taxonomy (NCBI): domain Eukaryota; kingdom Metazoa; phylum Arthropoda; class Diplopoda; order Julida; family Julidae; genus Kryphioiulus; species Kryphioiulus occultus. The sequence continues at coordinate 13,030 of JAQGAF010003588.1, forward strand.
AATTAAGCGGAAAACGTCGATGGCGTGCAAAATTTTCGAGTGTCATACATGTATGATGGTTGCAAACATCCTGAAAATGTTTTTGCCTAGGAAATACTTGTTTTTCACATCAGTGTTTATATGGTAAAACTGAATAGAGATGTACTGTACATTTTCACTTGCGTGATACATTGTGCAAGTGAAACCAGATCTATCCAAAAACATTTATGTTGTACGTGGAATCATAGAAATTAGTGTCATAGCCAACTGAGAATTGCATGCATACATTTTTATGCCATGGCCCCTAGCCCTTTGCCATAATAGTTTAAAATGGCTAGTCTAATCGAAGGGCTTTTGTGGTCAATAGTACATGCATGGTAGACAATCTTGGAGCAGATATGAAATTAGGTCACATTTTTCATTACATGCACGTGGATGGTTAATTGAGACTGGCTAGACAAACATTAGTGAGGTACAGTTGCAATTTTAAATAAGCTTCAACCAAGGAAAAATGAATGTTTTGTTGAATCAAACAAATTAAAAGCTTAATCTTGATTTCATGACTTGATTCCAAAAATTAAAATTAAAACCAGTAATGCAGCATGCAGTTAATGTTATTATTTAATAGGTTCAAATTGAAATGTTCAACGTATATAGCAATACAGTAATTAAAAACGAAGAATTTGTTGTGAAATCAAGTAGAGTAGTTGCATCTACATGTATAGTCAGCCACCACCCATTAGTCAGAACGCTAGCTGATTTGTTTAATTTGCGTCCTACATCTGTACGTGTATGTGTTTAATTGCGCTTCTTTTCCGCACAATGTTTGTGTTCATAGCCTGATGAATTGCTCGTTCAATTTATCAAAGCCTTATTTAGTCATGTGCGTCTTCAACATGCATCTTATTAGATTATTCTGGATATGCAATTTATGGTGTTGTCTCTAGGCAAAATTATAGGAAGAGAGGCGCCACCCTTAAAATTTCATGAAGTCGCAGTTTGTGACACTTTCTCAGATCATTAAATGACAAGCCAGCATCATTGTAACTCGTATGTAAGGATATTAGCACTGGCATACATGATATACCATCTCATTTCGGCTGCTTCAGGCTAATATTAAAGATGCCTCAATGAACACAATGTGCATTTTTTCTTCATGAAAGCTGGGTTTCCATGAACAAAATGCTAAAGAATAGCCATCGTCGACAACAGGAATTAAACTGCTACCTGGTGCATAATGGTGTGCTGGCTAATCACTTTCAGAATTTAACTTACTTCTAAAAATTCAATCGCAACGTATATTATGAACCTATGACAAGAGCCATTATTCCAACGGCAAAATTTAGTTACAAGGAAATTTTCTTTTGATCTTCCGGATGTTAGGACGACCCACTTCGGTTATAAGCTGCTTTCACGCCGATCCCTACATGTAGGAATTAGAGCTTTATATACGTCACCGAAAAGAAATTCTTGCAAATAAATCTGGGAAAGCTCGGATGAATGTAATATCAAAATGCATAACCTAGAAAATGAATATTCAGAGAAAGGCCTCCGAAGCGAACCGAGAAACCTTAAAGATAATTATCTAATCTAGTATGCTAAAAAGTTTCCGAGAAGATAGATTCAAATATTAAAGTTCGAGGAGGAAAAACACGCTGTATGAACATACAGTGTATTACATTGCAAAAGACTACGTGTGTAGGCAACCCCAAGGGAGACCACATAATTCTATTAAGTATTCTTGTAACCTTTTGTGATGAGTAATTTGTTAAGAAGCATTCCGCATTCGGAACTAAGAACTAAAATAACAAAAAAAAAATATTAGAGTGCAGAACTCGCCTTTGAATACCTGCATTAGCGTAGGAACATGCTCTGACGTAAAAATTTATATCGGATGAATGTCAATTTGACGACATTAGCATTGGTAATTTAAAATGTGCACCCTACGATTTGCACAACGACATACTGCAACTTGATATTTCGTTATTAGAATCTTAAGCATGCATGAAGAGCTAAGCTTATTATTGCATTTTAGTTTTAAAATGATGTCTCCGCTTTTTAAATCTTGCAAATACGCGCGGTGTTTTATGTATACATGTATATATTCAATATAGCATTATTTGCATGTATGTACTGAGTACAACACAGTCTGTAATGGGAAAGTTTACACCAGTCGGCGAATCAACACATGATAAGTCTGGAAGAAATTGTAGTTTAAAATGTCCATTAAGCCGTCTGATTTCATGATTTCGTTAGTGAGAATTGCTTGGTAGGAAGCCAAACTTGGGTGTGCTGCCCCGTCGACATTTCACTGCAAATCAAACAAATAACAACGCCCATTATATCCCCGTTTACAATGTGCAAATATTCCAACATCATGACGAATACAGAACACGACTTGTATGCGCCTTATGTCACGTTTTCTCAGTTACAGCATAAGAATTGTTTCAAAAATAGCGAGTAAATGGCGAGCTAAGACGTCACGCCCTTATCGGTGAAATTAGTGATGAGTACATGCCTGCCCTTACTTACTCGTATAAGTATTTATTTAAATAGATGATTATGCGCAACAACATTTGAATTGTTTTGTTATAAACGGATTTGACTGGGTATGCAAACACGAAATTCACTGAAGTATCAACGCAGAATTCATATTCGACTTTTAAATTTGATTGCTGGTAGAATTTTTCTGAAGCATTATTAAACGAATCAACCCATATAGCAAAATTCGGCAAATCGAATCAACTGAACACGTATCAACATTTGCGATTTGTTTCAGGAGAAAAGCCGTACTTCACATCGTGATCACCATGGTGATTCAAAAAGGACTATCACAACATGAATGCTGTCCAACCAATTCCATGGCTTTATCACCTCCTTCAGGTCATGCATTGCAAGACCACTTTCCTTTGACCCAATGTTGTCGGGACATCTTTTTTTACCAATGGAAAGTACAAAAGAGGAAAATGATCCCGCCAACATAGAAAGAAATCCTACGTAAATCCTTAATGTCACACTGGGACAGTTAAAAGCGAACAAGCGTTTCGAAATTTATTCGGATGGGGGCTTAAGGTTGTTTCATCCAATAAATGTTTTTGGAAAATCGCACGAGAGGGGATTCTACCAGTAAAGACAACAGATCAAAACTACTCAGTCCAGATGTCACATAGCCATGCATTCTTGGTCGCCATCAATTGAATATACTGTATCCGTTTCAGATGTCCAACATTTTGACACTACAGGGTGATCGTAAAGTCCTACCCTAATTACAAAAAATAACTTTTAAAAACTGTTATTTACAAGGACCACTTTTTGGAAGAAAAAAAGTTGATACATGTATTTGGCTCACAGAAGCACTAGATGCGAAAATGGCGTCTATGCAATGAAAAGCTCAATGTGTTATTTGATACATTTTATCATCAGGGTGGCAAACAAATTCTAAGTTTTGAAATTTATGTCTTTTTAGGACTTTTTTTAGAAAAAATTTTTAGGATAACTTTGGGATTTTTTCAAACAGTTTCAAACACATTTTTAGAATGCAATATTTCAACTTTTATTCATTTTTATGTTACAACACAATATTAAAAGGACAAAATTGGAGTCAAACTGCACCTATACCAAGCTTAAGGTCGTCAGCATTTAGTACAGGTAATCTTACAATTACACAATCTACAGGGCGTTTTAGGACTTTTTATGTTTTATCTCTACACTCAATTTTATCAACTATTCAAACCACCCTGAACACCAGTTACACCAGTCAAACTATATGGAAAAAATATGAAATTTAAATTGTTCTGTTTACGTTTTCTGAGGTGCATGCAATATTGTTATAACAACCACATCGATTATGGTATGCTTCGGTGCCTATTGATGTTATCATCTTATCGTTTCAACCACTACACTCTTAAATTGGAAGACGTCAAACAACATCTTAAATGTTGATGCAGTATCTTAAAAAAACATTCATAAGCAA
>JAQGAF010003589.1:0-16980 GCA_034687865.1 Kryphioiulus occultus
CCAATAAATAGTCATTTTCAGAAACACTCTCTACGACAGTGATTACATGATTATCGGTAGAAGAAACACCGTAGGCGAATTTTTTTTGCGAAACTGGATGGGACGTGATGAATTTTACGCCAAATTTTCATTTTAAGAATCATTCAAAGTCAAAAATTCCAGGACCCTGGCGAAAATTTCGTGACTTTTCCATGACTTCCAAGATTTGAATTTCGGTTCATGACTTTTCCATGACTTAAATATGCAAACGCATTAAATTGTAGTACGAGTTTCATGCATTATTTGTGTCAAACAGCTGCATGTTATACATTAGGCCGTCAAAAAGGAAAAGGAGTGTATTGTTCAAACCGGACTTAAATTGCTCGGAGGGTTGTTTCGGGACAAAAGTCGACATTTTGATGGACGTCGTTAATGCACAGCCCCTATATCCAAACTAATTATGAGTTCAAAACAACCTTCGTTATATCAACTTCGTTACACACAGCCTATTTTACTTGATCTCCATAAAGCCTGATCTTCTTAAAATGAAAGTTCACGTGGAAGCACCTATATTTCACTCACAATGCCTGGGCAAATATTTAAAGCTGTTTTCCACCTCTGCCTTTAACGTCACGGGCAACCAGAATTCCTAATTGAACTCTGCGAGCCCAAATGCATTTTGCATGTCAGCGCTAATCAAACAAGTGCCCATATCCATTAAAACGTGGCCCAGATTTATCCAGGTAATTAATATTTGCTCTCACCAACAATGTCTTTTTAGGGCCGAAAATTCGTGGGGCTTAAAACCACTTATTTTACGAAATGCCTTCAGCGCTCTTGGCGAATCTCCTGGGGCTGGGGGTATCAATTTCAGCGTCGAACTTTAATTAATGCTTTCCAGATTCCAACGTTCGGATGAGCAGATGTCAATAGAAGTAAGCCTAATGCTAATTAATGTCGGATATTATTCCAGGCTAACATTTGGGGCCCTGAGCATGCACGCTTAATTAATATGTAATGCGGTGCACGATATTCAACCAAGTTGCAAATGTGATTTGCGACCAGAATGGGGCGTGCCAAACAGCCTTCAGAAGTTTGAGATGAGATGGAAGGTGTCAAATTCCATTAGCATTATTTTAGACTGCCCCTAGGTGAGGGCTAAGTGTCCCCTGTTTCATGAATCTAAGGAATATCTATGACGTATTGAAGATTGCGTGTTGAAGAATGAAGCGAAGAATAGACAGAAACATTCCTTTTTACCCAAAACTACTTATCGAAAAGTCCTCTTTATCCAAAATTGTTTATCGTAAAGTCCTCTTTGCCCAAAAATGGTTAACATTAAGTACATAAAATGTTAATGGTATTACTTTTTACAAGTGAATATCAGAAAGTCCTTTTACCCAATTCAACTAAAGTATTAATTATATTAGACAGAGAAATTTCGTACGAAATAGAATAAATACGAAAACGAAATCACATTTCGTAAGTACATGCCCTTTTACATATTTCGTAAAAACAGTTAGGGAAATTTAGTACGAAAAGACCCCAAATCAGTAGTAAAGATGTGTGATCATACAAATAGTTCTGCTATATCCCTATTTGTCCCTATTGCCAAAGAGTAACCATCAATAAGGATTTATTTTACGAAAGTCCCCATTGTCGTGATCACAATGTTTTCTACGCATGCGCACCCTTTTTTTCGATTATTTCGTGTGAGTACACATTTCGCACGAAATCATGGTATAGATTTCGAAAGAAATGTGTAGTTTTCTTAACATTTCGCCGCACAGGAAATGACGTCAAAAGGTAACATTTCGTGGTTAGGGTCCTCTAATTCATTCATGGTGCGTACCCAAATTCTCAAATTTATTTCCCTGACAAATCCATCAAATTTCCCTAAATTTCCCTAACAAATCCATCAAATTTCCCTGACTTTCCCTGACAAATCCATGTGATTTTCCTGACTTAAAAATAAATTTTTCCGGTTTCAAAAATTTTGAAAATCTTTACCTACTAAGACATTGTTGCAGCTGAACAAATGTCTGGAGAATTCCATTTTCATTATGCTCAATTTAAACGTTGTTTCTTTTTTTTGCAGGTCCATTAACTCTTGTGCAATTGCATCTTCGTCAAATGGGCAACTCATAAATTCCCTAACCCTCAAATGCAGCCCAGGCATGTATTTCTATAATAAATTTCCCTGACTTTACATGACTTTTTAGCAAAAACGCCAATTTTCCCAGACTTTCTCTGAGAATTTTTCTCCTTCCCCAGGTGGGTACGAACAAAGTCATTAAAGTTTGAAGAGTGAGGAGTTGCAGATTATGATGTTGTCGTCTGCTAATAATCCTAACCATGAGTAGTAAAGAATGAGTAGTGAAGAATTGATTATAATTATTTTTCATAAATATTTTATCCTTAATCCTCAAAAATCTGTGAGGATTGAATGATTGAGGCATTAGAATAGTGAGGATTTGAGGAGTATGGCAGGCTTAGTCCGGTCTTACAGAGTAGTTGATGAGTCAAATGTGTGTAGAGGTTCATGACTGATTGGGATTGCATGTTACTGTAGGATAAAGCCTCACAAAATGTGTTACTGAGATTTTTTCAATTCAAATCAGTACCCTACTGTCAGTAATTTAAATATGTGGTAGGGGGTGTAGTCCATCAGATTTACAATCCATTTAACTCTCAAGAGTTACTAGTTACTTGTTTCCCCTTAGGACACAACATATATCGTTGTATGATAATCTCAATGTCTCAACTGTGCTGAGGATCCCTCAGAATAATCATGAGGAGTTTGAGGTTTACTTCATCTGCACTCCTCATGTATTTTTTATGAAACCCAACTCAACCTTCATCCCCAACTCCTCCCTCCTCAAAGTTTATGAAATAGAGCCCTGGTCTCATACTCCACAGAATATGCCCTGCTTACAATGTGAACAAAGTATTTAAATTTCAACCCTACTTATCGAGAATGCAACAATGACACCTGTCCTAGCTGAGGCAGGGTTCCCACTCTAATGAAATTGTCAACTTCCCTGACTTTTCAAGGTTTTTGGACAAATTTCCCACTTTATCCAAAGTTGTCTATTGAAAAAAAATTGAAACAAAATTCACCAATTGCTGCTCATTTAATTTATCTCTTTAAAAGCTGAAAATCTTAAATGCTTTTCCTCAAAACAAAAATCTCAAATCTATCGCATAACTGTGACTAGAAACCCCCTCTTTTGAGCAGCATTATAGCTGATGCAAATTTCTCTTGACCTTTGCAAGATAATTTGAAATTTATTTGACTTTTCCATAAAAATTTGAAATTTCTCTGTCTTTTCTTGATGGCTCCAACTTCCCTGACTTTCTAGGTCTGGGAGAATCCTGTGAGGAAATTTAGCCATTTTTTTCCGTTTTTGTGTTTTTGTGATTTGCATAACCTTAAAATGTAATATAAATATTTAGCTGCCCCACCGTCAGGCAACCACTGTTAGCCAACGTGCGTTTAGGAGAAGGCTCGTAGTGTCTTCAGAAGGACTTCATAGTGCCTAGGGTGAAGCAGGGCATATTCCGAAGTACAGACTCCTGGGCCAACAGCCAGTTTGGTAACGTCCAAAATAATGCACCCCTTACAAAGTTATTTTCTTTAAATATTGTTCGTCAGATACTTTAGAGGTCAAACGTTTTAAAATGAAAATTAAGATATTTTCTCGTAATTTTGTTTTGATTAACATTGATAGTTTTAGCTGAATATATTTCATTTTTTATGGCATTGTTATAATGTTAAGTAAACCAGTAAATTTTTATAAAGGTTGTGGAGCCCTTGAAAAATATAGGATTTTAGTACATTTTCCATCAGCATTTTAAACTAGCAAAGGTAAACAATGTATTTTTAAGTCTTCTAAGACATTTTAAATACGTCTGGCATTTAAAAAAAAACATTGGTACTTTGTTGAACGACTCTAAAAGTAAAAATTTACAGACAGGAGGTAGTAAAAATAAAACATTCTGCAAAAATATAAAAAAATATTGAATAGAATTCATAAACCGTGCAAAACATTTTGGCCCCACAGCTCCATCTAGAGCTAATTACGTTCAATTTAAATTAACTGCTTTTAAATCTTTTCATCTGCGTTTCTTTAATTGAATTCCCCCATTTAGATAATTAAATTTATTTATGTCAGCCTTTATCTGACTACGAAAATTCATCACGTTTTTGGGAAAATAAATAGCATAGGATGAAAAAAAAAACTTGACGCAGTTGAAGTACAATCTTAGGAATATTAAAAACATTCATTCGTATAGAAAACTTATGGAATGCACTGAAATCCAATATAAAGTGATCCGAAGGGTGTCATTCGTTAATAAAAGAATATCTGAAAACCAAATTTAATATATAAACAAAATTTCATATAAATTGTATACAGTAGATAGTGAGTAGGTTTAAAAAAAAAACGTGACGTTCCAAACATTATTAATGTTTCCATGACCGTTACTGCGCATGTCCTCTATTAATAGGTTGAGAATCAATAGCAAAATGCCATAAAATGCAAAAAAAAGATTCAAATAGGGACAAGGTTTATTACCTTCGTTTTTCCTCTTTTCGCTTTCATCCCCAGTATCCATCAGCTTGGCGTGGTTGTACAGCAAAAGGTTATCTTTCAGAATCTCGTATTCCTGAATGGAACATTCGTGTCCAACGCTGGAAGAGGGTTCAGGGCTTGGCGAAGTTTCGTATTTGGCATCGGCGGCCATCTTGTGCGCCATTTCGGCCTTGCTCCATGGTGCTGCTGTCTTGTCCACCCTCTCCACCCTAGAATTGGGTGTGGATCCATCTTGTGCCTTGTCCATCATCAGTTCAAAGTCTGGAACAACATAACAATACATGGAAATCAGCACAGATGGCAAAGATTTTTTTTAAAAAACTGTACTTCAGAATGTGCCCTGCTCTAGCATAGATGTTATGAGAAAGTGGGCTTCCCCTAAGATCTCGAAGGCTGGCAGTAATTGCCTGCGGTTAAGGCAGATAACTGTGAAAATTACATTTTAGGTTACTTTAGGTTAGGTTAGGATAGGATAAACATAAAAACCACAAATAACAAAAAAAAATCAAAAAGGGATAAACCCTACAAAGAATTGAAAGACATTTTCAAAGTTGCTTGTATGTAAGTATCCATTTTTTGGTACATTTTTGGTATCAGAAACGTGTTTCAACAGGTATCAAATAAGTCTGAAAATGTACAACATTTTGGAAACTTATTGGAAACCTATGGAATACATTGGATGTAAAGGAAACCTTTCAACAACCAATAATGAAACCTCAAATAAACCATCATAGGTTTCTTTTATAATGTTGTAATTTTTGTATACTAATAATACGCCATCGAACACCTTGATACCTACTAGATACTAGAAATGCACTAAAATGATGCTTACAATTTTTGACAGGTCAGGTGTCGTTCTTGCTTACTTAGCAAGTAGGGTTGACATATACATTTACATATTGCGTGCACATTCATTTGAAGCAGGGCATAATATTGAGACTAGTTTGTCCGAAAATATTACAACAATTTTTTAAAAACTAGGTTAAAACCTGACACCTTTGAGAGAAGCAGTAAAAGCAACATTATGTTAAATGAGTTTGAATAGTTTTCACCTGGTTTTCGATTCATTTCATTTTCAGATATGATTCAATTTTGTTTATTTAACAACGTTTTGAATGTAAATAGACATTTTCATCATTTTATAGAGCTAAAATTTTCCCATAATTTCCAGAAATGATTAAGTTTCATTTATTTAGCAACATTTTGAATGTTCCATCATTTTAGAGAGTTAAACGTCGCTAAAACCCCACATCACATCATAAACTTGTCAACAAACTTGAATAGCGTTTGCTCATGTCGTTTTCCAAAGTGCTACAACTTGCAGGAATTCTTGTAAATCGTGCCGTCACATGGTGTTTCATAGCCACTATTCTTAAGTTATTTTAAATAAAATATTTAAGCCTTCAGGTATGTTTGGGATACTCTCTGGTCAGCTTTACAAGTAGTTAGCTGATGATTCGTGAAGAAATTTCTTCATAATGATTGCGAATTGTGCCGTTGAGTTACGCTAGTCTCACATTTGACAGTGATTGTCAAACTAACATCTTGTCTCCAGATGTCTCCAGAAGGAATTTGGAACTTTCTTAAGCAAACCAATCTTGATGTTTTTACTGGGTTCATGTCTTTGTTACTTAAAGTGAAATGGTTCTCAATTTTAAACATTATTGAAACCTCGTGTATTGGAGCTAATTACGTCTACACAATGCGAAATGCAACCGAATCATCGGCTCAAGCAAATACTTCCAGAAATCAGGCCTTTACACAACAGGCATGTTTCAGGTTGCTTGCTCATGTCGTTAATTTTTACAACGATCTTATGAATCTATAACAGAAGCTTTTTTTCTGGTTATTTGAGATTTAGAAATAATGTTCAACTACAACAAGAACAATACCATTTTTGCAGATATTAGGGACTTAGCGTTTTATTCGCTTGTTTACTTTACGTCATAGCCGCCATTTTTTCTGTGTTTTCGGCGAAAACTCCTTTCGGTCCACGAATAAATCGGTTTTATTAGTAGGCTACGAATCCTCAAACGAAAACTCCGTGATGCCAGATCAGCTGGGAATAACTTCACTTTATCCCTATGCATTAGTGCCATCCTGTGTACTGACATATCTACTCAAGAGGCGGTCACACTGAATAATTTTTCTATAGAGTGGAGAAGACGCAAACATACAACACACGAAACGAATAATGGTAACTTTTCGGAATTTCCTTTACGTGGTGCGTTTTCGGCGAATAAAACGCTAAATCATTATTATGTTGTCAAGGAGATTTTTTTTTTGGGAGGGGGGGGTGCCTAATAATTTTGTCGAAGGCTGTATGTAGAGTATGCAGTATTATATCATATTTGTCAAAAACTTGGCAAACTCTCTAACTGGTACACTTTATTAAAATGCACCATAGGTGTCCCACATAGAGAGGTTTCACTGTACTTATGCTAAACTTTCAATGATTGGTGGATAATGAACCTACTATACATGCACATGTACAGTATGTCGTCCACAAAACCAGTTTAACAACACCAATTTGCATAGTGAATTTTCGTAACATGGTTCGTGCTCAGCTATTAACTGTTCAAAGTTAGTCAGCACCGAACATGGCTGTCTGTTAATGGACGATAATGAGACCAAATAAGGCAAACAAGCATGACTAATAACACGGTGCACAGCGTGCAACACACGGGGCTTGCTTAATGGCAAATAACTGGCGATTACATCGATTTAATGAGCGCCCATGTAATTAGCATAATAGAACATCGGCATATCATTTCCAGTTTCCATATCAAACTCACTTAATGCTCAGCCCTGGCAATCTCAGATTACACGCCTGCCTGAATTCCAATTTCGAGCAGAAAACATTCCCATCTTGGAACCGTGATTAATTAATAATTCCATCATGAGATTTCCTCCGTTTATTGTCGTTATTGCCGCGTTGAGTAGTTAATTAGAGCATGTTGAGTCAGGTTTTCAGAGACCATGAACACAACTGCATAACCTTGTGGGCGTCTGACATCCATCAGTGAGCAAGCACCATACCATTCATGCAGTACATGTAGACTGGACAGTAAAATCTTCTTTCAACATACAGTTATTTCAGCAATGATTCAGCAAAGAAATCAAGCATAATTTGATAAAATCGGTGGGATAAAAGGCAGTGAAAGCACGAAGGGTTCTAAGATCATATCAAATGTCACCATTTCTTAACGTTTGATATGATTCCTATATAAATAAACTTTTTAAAACCCATATTTATGCGGAATTTCAAAAAGGCTCGTCCATGATGTGTCATTATCTAACAACTAATTTAATTAAAACCATCAATACTTAATGACCGGATGAGTTTAAAAAATCGAATAATCACACATAATAATTCTCGAGAACGCGAGAAAAATGTAATAAAATCCACTTGTGGACTTCAACTCATTTAATTATCCAAACACTAATTTTAACGAAAAAGTACAAAAAATGTGTAGCAAGCCACATTAATTTCGTTTTTGACATATTCGCCTCATTATTATTATTTTTAAATACATGTACATGATATCCAGGGTTCACACTTAAAAGGTAAAGCACGAAGAGGTTCTAATATCCTTTTATACAGCAGAATTTGATGAAATCACCAAATTCCTAAGCAAACTTTTTAAAACCCAGATTTATGCAGAAGTTCAAAAGCTGGTCTATGATGTGTCATTAACTAACAACTAATTTATTTATTTATGACTAATTTTATTACTAATTTATTAAAATAATAATTTCGTTTGTGACATTCGTCTTATATTATATTTTTAAATATATGATATCCAATGTTCACACTTAAAAGGTAAGCACGAAGAGGTTCTAAGATCCTTTTATATTGCATGAATTTCATGAAATCACCAAATTCCTAAACAAACTTTTCCAAACCAATATTTATGCAGAATTTCAAAGGCTTGTCTTTGATGTGTCATTATCTAACAACTAATTTATTTGAAAACATCCCTATTTTATGTCATGATTATTTTGAAAAATCGAATAATCTTGACTAATAATTCTCGAAAAAGCCAGAAAATGTAATACAATTCATTTGTGCTCTTCAAATCATTCAATTATCTAAACACCAATTTTAAAGAGAAATTTCAGCAAATGAATAGCAAGCTTCATTAATTTCGTTTGGGACATTCGCCTTATCATTATTTTTTTAAATATTTGATATCCAGGGTTCGCAGATCACAAGTAATGAATTTGTATAATTAGTAGCAAAAATAATACCGAAGTGAATACAACGGGCATTTTTTTGTGAAAAATACACATTTCAACAATACGGTACTGTATTTCCCCACCCCCAATAAAGGCCAACTTAAAGTGTACCAGTATAAATTGGTCCTATTGGAACCAGGTCTGGCTCCAACAAAACTAAAACTAACACCTCACAATTTATCAAATATGCAAAAATAACCATAAGGTCTGAGTCGCTTCGTGCTTTATTCTTCTTCTTCTTCTTCCGCTGCATTTCCCCCGGACTTTAGAAATTTTATGAAATATTAATACTACCGGTACCAGAAACGCCGTTGGTGAATTTTTAAAATAAAAAACTCGGTCTTAAATGGTCTAGGTTGCCGTACAAAAATTTGTTTAGCAATAGTAATAATTTAGGATCGCGAAAGGCAACATTTTTAGAAAGAAAGCATCAAGAAATAATAATTAAGGGAAGGCTGTGGCAACTTTTTTTTAAAAAAAAGTTCTGAAATTATGAATGTTAGTTTTTTTTAAATTGCCTTTAAAAATAGAAAACTATCTCAATTTTTCTGACATTCACTGACATTTTCACGAATTTTGACGAATTTCGTGACACTTTTTCATTGCCGAGACATTCCCTGACTTTCCAGAAAGTGGCAACCCTGCAGTATCAAGAAAAAGTTCCAGTATATTTTTAGATCAGAACAAAATTACAGGATTTCCAACCCAATTAACCAACCAATGAACATGGCTCTGTGGCTTTCCTATGGCTATCTACCATTACACCTACCAACCTCCTTGATGCAGGTCTCAAGCAACCATCTTGGTGGACTCAAAACGCCTGCTGAGCACTTCGGCATAGATTCGGCAGCAAAAGCGCTGTAATTCAGCTGGGAGTACAAGGTCCTTAAACGAGTGATTCCTTACCTTTTTTCCTCAAGCATGTATTTTTGCGATCAATCGTAATGGTCTTCCCCATGAGGCACGATGCTCGATGCAGTTCGCAATGATTGAGATACAAGTTGCCGTCCGAACCGCAAACCAATTTGCGATGTTTCTTGCAATGCCTCTGGCAAATGCACTGCGCTTGACCATCCCTGCCCACCTGGCATTCGTGTCCACGGCCGCAGTACTTCGTATCGCAAGGGTCATCTGAGAAAAAAAGAGACAAAAAGTCAATGAGACCCGACTTAAGCCAGCAGTTAATGGCGGAAAACGTATGAGATTAATGTGGGAAAAACGCCCATTGAGTCTTTGAAAGGACAATGATAGGAGCCAACAATTGACGACCATCATCTAATCTTCCAGAAGAGTCCAAATGCACTGTACAAGACTTAGTGCACAAAGGTGCACAACCATTACAAAAATTGTGGTATATTCTAGTTAAATTCTAGTAATCAGCAGGTGTCAAGGTAATTTTATGGTGTATTATTGGGAAACACAATGTACAATAATATTGAAAAACCCTGTTTCAATAATGGTTGATGACCAGATGAAAACTATTGAAATTTATTTAACATATTGTTGCTTTTACTGCTGCTCTCAAAGATGTCAGATTTTAATTAAGTTTTAAAAAAATTGCTTTCAGTAGGTTCGGGTAAAATGATGCACATAATATGCCCTGCTTCAAATGAATGTGCACACATACTTGTTTAGTAGACAAGAATGACGCTTCACCTTACAAAAATGTCAAGTATAATTTTTAGTTCATTTCTAATATCCAATAGGTGTCAGGGTATTTTTATGGTGTATTATTGGTACACACAATTTACAACGTTGTAAAAGCAACCTACATGCATGATGGTTTCTTTAAGGTTTCAATATTGGTTGTTGACCAGATGAAAACTATTGAAATTTATTTAACATATTGTTGCTTTTACTGCTGCTCTCAAAGATGTCAGATTTTTAATTAAGTTTTTAAAAAAATTGTTTTTAGTAGTTTCGGACAAACTAATGCACATAATATGCCTTACTTCAAATGAATGTGCACACATACTTGTTTAGTAGACATTACGCTTCACCTTACAAAAATGTCAAGTATAATTTTAGTTCATTTCTAATATCCAATAGGTATCAGGGTATTTTTATGGTGTATTGTTGGTACACACAATTAACAACCTTGTAAAAGAAACCTACATGTATGATGGTTTCTTTAAGGATTCAATATTGGTTGTTGACAAGACGAAAACTATTGAAACTTATTTAACATTGTTGCTTTTACTACTGCTCTCAAAGATGTCAGATTTTAACCAAGTTAAAAAAAATTGTTTTCATTAGGTTTGGACAAACTAATGTATATCATATGCCCTGCTCCAAATGAATGTTCACACAATAGATAAATGTACATGTCAACCATACTTGTTTAGTAGACAAGAGTGACACCTGACCTAAAAAAATGTTAAGTATAATTTTAGTTCATTTCTAGAATACAGTACTGTAGGTATCAAGGAATTTAATGGTTCATTATTGCTATACATAATTTACAACCTTGTAAAATAAACTTATAATGGTTTCCTTAAGGTTTCATTATAGGTTTTTGAAAGGTATCCTTTATATCCAACGTATTTCGTAGGTTTCGAAAATATTGTACAATGTAACACGGTAGGGTATCCCTCTGAAACCTGACATCATAGTTATTTAATATCTGTTGAAACACGTTTCTGATTCTGAAACCAAAACAAAATAGAAAAAATTGAAACCTACCTACTCGCAACTTTAAAAACACCTCTCAATTTTTTGTAAGGAAACTCTTACGACTAATTACAAAAAGTTTAAAAATATAAATAAAAATCATCAACAAATGGGGTAGAAAAGGGAAACAGGGACAGACAAGAAATATAACAGTCACCGAATTACTGATTGACAGACTGGACAATATCATTTGGTGTTATTCTTTACATGGAAACTTAATCATCTAGCCTGGTTTGCAACATTTCGAAAGTTCCCCAACATTATCAACTCGTTGACATCATTGACAATGAACGGCATTGTATATAGGTGTTTCAATAAATTTTCCTCTCTCCACACATTTCCAATTTTAAATTTCTGCTGCTGTCTCACAAGCATCTTGTTCAAATACCACGACCACCTAACTTTGCATCAAACCTCGATCCCGAAGGGCAAAACCAGTTGACTGGTTGGAATCAACATGATCAGTCCAAAGGGAATCTGGGTCATCGATCGATGACAAAAGTCGGTCAATTGCTTGGCACGACACTAATCGTTTTAATTCAAGTTAATAAGTGACACGATCGAGATGCAGCTATGCAAAGTCAACATCAACACGCAAAGGCTGACCTAAATCAACACTTAAGGCCTTAAACATTAAAAAAGAAGTCATATACAGGGTGAGGGAAAAGTCTTCAAATATTTGAAATATCTCGAACACTGTACGAGATGACATTGCCATTGGTTGACGATTTATTGGGAAATGACAGGTGTGGATGTGAAAGTTAAATCGCACGTGACTGCTGATTTCATCTTCAAGGATTAGAAGGCAAAAAAATTACTAAAAATGTGTATTCCAGTAAGACTTCCAGTATGTTTTCAGTGCATTTTTAAAATTTCCAGAATAGAACCCAGTATCATTCCCCGATTTCCAGGGTTAAAAGAATTTAAAACAATATCCTTTTGGGCGTAAAGTATGGCTGATTGGACTATATGGTTTTTGTTAACACAAGCAATGAAATATTTTTTATTTTTGTTTATTTTTGTGACATTTCATGTTTTTGATGTCTTCCTTTTGCCTTGTATTCAGAGCACATTTTGTTATCACTAATATATGCAATCAAATGAAATATTTGTGTGTTTTGATATTTGTTTGCATTTGTCTTGCATTCATTTTTAAATGTTCTTTCTTTCTGCATTTTTGCATCTAATTAGTCAAATAATTTCTTTTGTAAGTTTTCGGGTCTATACAAGTTCTACTTTGAGCTTCGGCCCTTACTGAATAAATTATTATTATTATTTAAGAAAATTGCGTATTCTAGTACGACTTCCAGTATATTTTCAGGGCATTTTTCCAAATTTCCAGAAAATTCAGTATAATTCCAGGATTTCCAGCATGGTAAATCACTGATTAACCATGAAGATGACGTCATAGATCACTCACGAAATGAATTTAACCTGTCAACTATCACATCTTGTCCAACCATCAACCAATCACAATGCTATCAGAATCTCTACTCATTTTCAAAATATTTTAAACAGTGTTATATTTTTGCCTCACCCTGCATAAGCAAAAGTCAATCGTACTAGGTGCAGACGTGTATAACTCCAGTTTGTAGTGATTGCCCAATTTCTAGGGCAAACAGAAGTTTTTGCCAGAAGTTGAATAAAAATTAACGATGTTGTAAATAATAACGAATTACCGTAAAATGAAACTAATTTTCATTGTATTTTCGAACTTTACAAAATTTTTAAAAAATTATTTAAAAAAAGTCGCCCATTTTTGCCTCACCCTGTATAAGAAAATATTCAATCTAATTAGGGGCAGAGGTGTATAACACGAGCTTGCAGTGATTGCCCACTTTAAGTGGTCAAAAATGTAGGCCAATGCAATTTTCCCTTATTACCCATTCAGCAGACACTTGTTTATTCACCATTTTAGCTAGTAAGAAAGGTTTCAAAAGACCCACGTTTTGGTTCCCCCCATGTCTGTCTTTAAAAAATGGTGCAATTCGACGCTAAGCCCACTAAAGGCAAAAAGGGGAGATACGTTCGATATGGCATTCGTCAAATTTTGAGTCTGCACACGTCTCAGCTGCACGTTTTAAGAAGGTTCAAAATATGCACATAAATAAGAAAGAGGCAATAAACTTTGTACAGTTGAAACGATTCCGAGATTCTTAGCTTCTCGTTTTGGGATCTGCTGAAGATGTCATCACATTCTGAAAGTGCCCAAGAAATTTCGTATTCTTGAGAAAAAACGCTTTGGAGTCTTAAGGGATGCAAAAACGAGCCTCCTTTGGTCAAATATTGAAATTACCTTTGGAATAGACAACTGCTTTGGTTTAGATTTCGCATAATTTAGCACATTCATCAATTGGTGAAATTTTGAAGGCGCTGCACATGGAGCACGTTGGGTAAAATCGACAAATGTGAAGAAAAAAATTACCACCTCTAAAAAATTCGCAAAACTAAAAAAATATCTATAACACTTTCTTGTAAAGAAAAATGAATGTGGTTAGTAACGTATACAAAAGCAAATTTTCTAAACTAATCTAAAACGTAATCTAAACGTATTCTAAAACGTAAACCTAAACTAAACGCACATGCATATACTAAGAATACATTTTCTTCAAAAATTTCACAAATCTTTGCGAATTTTTGCGAAAACCTGATGAGTTTCACATATTTGTAATCTACAGAACCTGTAAATTTTATCTTTAAAGTTTTCTTGTTAATTTTTTCAAAATTATCGAAAATGTACTGAATTTTTGCATTTTTTTGTATGAATGTATCGTTTTTCTAAGATGAAGTTTTGATTGTTTTTCCAAATATAGCAAAGATGCAATTTGGATAAATATGCCATTGCTAAATTATCCAAAAAAACTTAACCAAAATAAAATTTCTCAAAATCGCCAAAACGATACCAAGGGTAAAAATCTTAGCGAATTTTTGCGAAATCTTTATATGTTTAGCATTTCTGTAATCTACAAGACTTGTAAAATTAATCTTTTAAAGTTTCTTTTAATTTTGCAAAATTATCGAAAATGCACTACAGTTGGATTTTGCATACATGTGCCAGGCACGTGTAATTTTTCTAAGTTGCAAAGTACTGATTCATTTACCAAAGAAAGCAACGACGTACTTTCACAAAATACTCCTAGGATAAAATTTCAAGAAAAAAAAATACAATTTCACAAAATTACCCAAACGATAGCATAGATAAAAAATCTAGCGTATTTCTGCGAAAACTTCTTTAGTGTTGCATTTCTGTAATCTACAAAACTTGTAAATTAATCTTTCAAGTTTTCTTGTTAATTACGGAAAATGCATAACAGTTGAATTTTGCATACATACATGTACATGTATACATGATTTGATTCATTTTCCAAAGTTAGCAAAGTCGTAATATCCAAAAATACTCCAAGGACAACATTTCCAAAAAAATACACCCAGATTAAACTTTCACGAAATTACCCCAGCGATTTAACATTTCCGTAATTTGCTAAAAAAACACCAAAATTAATCTTCACCGTTTCCTTACGGAAAAAAATCCATCCCAAACCAGGACGCAAACAAACTAATCTTAAGAAAAGAATAAAACTTTCTTCCCCAATCTACCGGAAGCATCAGAAATTTCCAAAGTTGTACGAGTCAAACCGACCAATTAAACGCCAGGGTTGGTAGCGCTCGAAGCGGATCCGGAAGTGGATCTGCTGAGGCGGAAGTGACGACCAGCTCGAGATAGTCTGTTTGTTAGGAAAGCGATAACAGTGTCTTAGTCACAAATCACAGTCCCAGTTCCCACTTGAGGGTTTCTGGCATATAGTCACGTGGAGGCTGCCTTCCGGCTCAATAAATGGCGACCATAAAACCGGAAGTTAGCAGCGATTGACATCTGGCGAAATGGGCTTTCTTAAGAAGTGGGGCCTGCACAATTCCTACTCCTCCCAGAAACAATACCAAGTCGTAAAATGGCTGAAAACGGATCATAACGTTAGGACGATTTCGCCCAAATGCCCGATTTCCAGGACACGAGAACATCCGTTTCCGGTTGGCCAACATCTCGTTGAAACGATTTGCTGTGATTGACCACTTTCCATCTCACTGCAGTGTTTGCACCTTAAGAAGGTGCCTATGGTGCTGCCCCAAGTGGTGCATCTCACCATGGTTCAAATGCATAATACATGATCTGAAACCATTCCAAACAAATATTTGAAACGATTTGATTCATGATACAGCCCCACTTTAATGTTTAAACAAATTGGCTTCTAGTGCATGTACTAAACTTTTTGAAACTATAGTAGGACCTCTGTAAGTTGATCACCCAAAGGACTGTCGTAAACTGATCAACATATGGAACGAGGCTTGTACTTGCACATAATTTTAATTCTGTGAATTTCATGTACTTGCATTTTACAGTAATCATTCATCATTCACGAATAATCTTATTAAAATGTTCATAATCCAGTACCAGTATTGCTAATGTGCTGCACATTTATCCAGCAATTACATTTACAGTACAGTTCAGTACATCAGGGAACAGTACAAACGAAAACATTGATGAACCTTTTGTACCAAACTTTTAAGTTTTGGATAGACATGAACTTGTCGCCATACACTGGAGTACTTTCCGTTTCGTGAAACGTACATCCAATTTGGCTCCGCATGGAAAATATTGCAAATGCATTGGAATTGGTCACTTTTATCGCAACACGAAATACATTTGGTAATGTAAACATGGTAATGTAATCAATGCATTATAAAATATACTGATTTGTGTATTTCACAATGTATTTGCAACCACCTACTAACAAACTTGTGTGCTGCATTGTATTGAATAACATTGATGTTTTTTTGGATTTTAAATTTTATTTCATTGCCAGTTCTAATTTATTTACTGAATATTTTTTTTAAAATTCATAATTGGAATTTTTTTTAACCGATGAAATTATGAAATATAGCGAGGCTTTTGACATTTTACACTGCATGGAATATAGATTGTAAAATGCATTCTTAATTGCATTCAGATTACAGTACATTATAGTGGGCATTACACAACACATTCTCCAACCCATATAATACATTGCAAAATGCATTCCAAACTGCTTAAAAACACATTTAAAATGCATTAAAATAAAATATACTTGACAATACAGCTTGGAACTAAATTTGGCTCAATCTACAGACCTTTTAAAATGTATTTTCCACTGCATGTCTTATAATGCATTGCCATTACATGAAGGACCATATACCAAATGTTCCTATATTCCAAGTTGTCATGGTCGCTACATGTCGCATACGCTCCCAACGTGTTTCAATGCATAGAAGACGTCAAAGCACGTGTTTTAACAAGTTCATTCCCATGTTTAAGTACATGTATATTTTTCCACACAGCTGGAGGGAAAACCAAGGCTATCCCAATAGCAAATGGCATCAAGGAGATACAGTGATCAAAAAAAGTATTTGAACAGTATAAGAATTGTTGTTCACGATTAAATGAAAAGGAGTACATATTTCA
>JAQGAF010003590.1:0-16979 GCA_034687865.1 Kryphioiulus occultus
TTCTAAATTGGTTGTGGGAAACGTAGAGTAACCCTACCACACGGCATTCACTTTCTGACAGTAGAACGTTGAATTGAAATGAGATGAGATTACGCACCAAGCAATGTCACTCAGTGACAAAAGGGAAGTCGCAACATAGGGGATGCGCCTCTCACAGAGCGCCATCTACCAACTTCCAGGCACAAACATGGGACGTGCTATAATGCAATGCAAAAGATGCGTTGTCCCTGGTCCCACCCAACCGGCTCAATGTAATGCGTTTCGCGCACGTCACTTCCGGCTCACCAGCGAGCAACTCCCTCGCACCTCTTCAGCTTTGCCGGTAATTATTTGTGCGAAAAATCGATCGCGTTTTTATTTACACCAAAACCGGCTCCCTCCGAAAGCACGAGCCGGGAATGTTGGCAATCTTTCAACGAATAAATCTAATATCAAATGAGTAAGGCCCACAATGGTGAAGCAATCACGTTAATTTAGCATGTTTATTTTGGCATCCATTTGCCAAGGATGGGTCGCACTTGTCCAGGTTCTTGCCAGAGCACGATTGGGTAACGCTTCAAGGCCGTAAATTTACTTGCAAATCAAATCCTGCCATTACATACTGTACATGTACGTTCAGCAGTTTTTCTCTGCAATAACTGAATTTCAACTAACGAACCAAATGCTTGGACTGAGTCTGTGAGTGTGCCAATGCCTAGCAGTAGCTGTTGGTTATTTCATGGCTGTTGAGCAAAAGCAGATTATCAAAACAGTTGACATTGAAGGAGCAATTACGCCAGAATTATGGAGTGGTTGGTGCATTCATTTCGTTCCTTTACCAGTTTCGTAAACGACTTGCCGACAGAATACCGAATCCGGTATCAGTTTGGCAAAGTAGGGCAACAATTATCCTGGAGTCGCCAAGATCAATATTTCTGAAGTTATCAGGCAGTGGAAATGGTTGCGGATGCACCAGTTTTGCCTGGTAGAATTGCTCAACGGCATTTACTGATACAGTGTTACACTGAACGCTGATGGTTTAATAACACTTTCAAATGTGATAATGCTTTTAATACTTCAACCAGTAGTGTTCATATACCGGTTACCATCAAGACAGTATACAGTATATGGCCCCGAAGCCCATGTACATTGTAAAGGATCATTGCTGGCAAAATCGAAATTGTCAACAAGAAGTTATAAACACTAAACATGACGGAGAAATGTCCACAGAATATCAATATTGTTCGTACGGTACACAGTGCCCAACCAAATTCTGTAAAATGAACATAATGCCCTTTAGGGCATTTGCCAAGAAACAAAATTATCAGCTAAAACAAATAAAATGACCTACATACCACATTTTTAAATGAAATATTACTGTTAATGCGACGAGTCCTTGAAAAGTACTAGTACATGTCGATCATGGTGGAATTTTTTTCCAAGTACATCATCCTACATGAGGAGATTTTCAAAGGTAGTTTTGAATAGGGGGTTGTTTTCAAGGGTATTCCAATTCAGATTCTGGCTCAAAATTCCCAGAGTATGGTACTGTAACATACTAATGTTGAGCTTTTGGGGTGCAAAGATTACCAATCCGTTCTTGCAAGCTGGCAGTTGCTCATCAAAGGTGCATTGAGCACCCCAATTTTACAACATTTTGCATTTTACTGTTAATGCGATGAGTCCTTGAAAAGTACCTTTAGATCATGATGGAATTTTTTTCCAAGTACGTCATCCTACATGATAAGATTTTCAAAGGTAGTTTTGAATAGGGGGTTGTTTTCAGGGGCATTCAAAGTCTGATTCTGTATTAAAATGCCCAGAGTATGGTGACATACTAATGTTGAGCTTCTAGGTTGCAAAGATTACCTATTCGTTTTTGCAAGGTAGCAGTTGTTCATCGAAGGTGCATTGAACAGCCCAATTTTGACATTTTGTCATAGAATCTTGGAGCAATGATGGGGTGGCCGCTAGATGGCTCTGCACGAACGACTCCTGATGCCAACATGGCTTGCTGTCCATGTGAGCAAAAGTACCACCTCCAAACGCAATATTTCTCTGTTTCGAGGTGCAAAAGCCGCCGCAATGCCCATTACGTATCATGCGCACTGCGCAAATTTGCGTGCACGCAAGCACGCCAAAGAGCGTCGCAACATTTATCCTTCGGTGAGAAGAGCACGCATGGCACTCACTGCCATTCGGTAAAGCCAGCCCGAAACGAGAGCTGGCATTTGTGCCATTGTCTTACCATCTCATACTCATAGTCTAAGGTTGCACAACTGCAAGTGCTTGGTGAGAAACGAGCAGCAAGTCTAAATGCAGCGCACAAACAGGGGGCTTCCGGGCTGAGGGTACCCCCCAACCCTACCGGCTTCGTCAAGAACCCCTTTATTGGATGCTATTCCGACGTCAACTGATGGAGGCTGCGCAACAACGAGATGGATCCAGACTCCATCGATTCTCAAAAAATGCACTTTCGTGTGTGGAGAGAATTCTTACTATGTTGTCACTGCATGGTGTTATTTCGGAAACAGAAGCCGCACTTTCGACAGCGACTACATACATGTTTAACCAACAAAACTTGGATTTCCTAAAGGTGGAAAACCGAGCAGTGCTGTTAGACGAAACCTCTGTTAGTTCTCCAGCTTCACATTTTCTTCATTCTATGCGACTTATGTTGCGACAGCACTTGCTACATCCATCCAATTGTCATCAAAGCCTCCAAAAATTTAACTTACATGTAAAATAACTCCATAGGATAACACCAATTCATTCAGCTGTCAGTGCACTACTGGCAGCAAAGATAGGAGGCGAAATTCTAATACCAAATTTCTTAGAAAGTTACCACCTCATTTGGATGATTTGGGTTTAATGATCTTTTGGAAGGGCATTCCAACGTCGAATAGAAAGAACAAAAAGTATGGTTCGAATGGGCACCAAGTTCCATAAGTGGATTGGAATGACAAGTCAGGGTTCGCCCAAAGATAACATCTTCAATTTCCCTGACTTTTCCAGGTTTCAAAACAAATTTCCCTGACCACCGTGACTACTGAAATTGCAAACACCTGACATTATTGCCTATCATATATAAACAGGAGTTTTCCTGACTTTTCCAGATTTCCCAGGTCTGGTGAACACTGCCAGTTCTATACGTTGCACCTTCTCTAAAATTGTTCACCTTTCCCAAAAATGTAGTTCCTGTGAACCATTCAAATTATTTTTTGTGCAACGTTCCCTTTACTTTTATCAATATCGGTTCCTTCGCCACGTATGAACACTGCTGTCATCTTTTACCGTCTGGTTCCAAATTAACTCAATGCTATACATGTACATGTATATAGTAGTTCAATAACACCGTGTGATGCATGGTGGTATAATATGCCCAATGAACTCATGCAAGGCAAACAGAGTTCTAGCATTCTCAATTTCGGATCTAGAGAGAATCCACCTTGAGGGCAAGTACGTTTCTTCCAAACTCGCATTGCCCCAATGGACTTGGAACTCCTAGATCCGGGTTTGAGCCTTTCAAAATATGGTAATCAATCTCCAAGAGCCTCGTCTAGCTCCGTGTCTGTGTGATCAATAACGACATTGGCAAAACCCGAAAAAATCGAATTAAAGACGATAGGCTCGACTTCCGTCCGTAGAACACAATGGTTCCTACAGGAACTGATACGCCAATGTGCGATAACCCAAAACATGCGAGGAACCGTTGGCAAATTCCCGACAGCCGCAATAAAGACATCGTGCTACGCTCTTCCTCAACGTTATTAATTAATATTCGGCAGCTAATTGGTCGGTCTGGCCATAAAATGTCCCCCAGGCCACTAAACGTGCACGGTGTTAACATGGCAAGCCTTGGAAAAAGGTGCGAACGAGTTAATAGCGTTCGAAAACACGTGCCATGTGTAAGCATATCGTTATTAATCTATAATATAAGAAATTAGTGGACCCTCGTTAAGCTAAAAGCCTACTGAGGGTGGCGGTCGCTACAGGGGAAACCAATCGTCTTAAGACTTCTGAAGACCGAATGTATTACGGCGAAAGCTCGTAATTCCATATTCCTTAGACGTATCGAGAAAACAACATTTTTCCTCCAAATAACTCAATTTACGGAATATTAATAAAACCGGTATAAATGGGAGTTATGGTGCGTTTTCCAGCATCTGATTTTTTGTACACCATGTTGAAAGCTTGGCAACAGCCTCTTACGTTTTCATATTCTTCTGGAGCCCGAATGCATTCATGTTCAAAATAATGGCGATAGAAGATGGAATTTCCTTGAAGTTGACACTTGACTTTTGTCAGCATCTTGAAAACTACTTAATTCCGAAACCCCGAAAAGGAGCATGTCTTACTTGGAATAGGTTATTCCACAGAATTTGTAAATAACGAAGTTGCAGGCTGCTTTGCACTGCGTCCCATTGATTAAACAAACAAAGAATACAAACTGCTTACGCTAATCCCACACGCCAGTAAACAGAAGTCCTGACAGACTGCAGAATACATGCAACAGAAAGCCGCATTTACCATATAGAGGAAAGTAAGGTGCTTATACTCCCACATTTACATTGTCGTTCCAGAAAACTGGAACTTGTTGGATCCTAAAAAGTGACACACTTCAATCCACTGCAACTGTCACCGCGTCATTTTCGTTCGTTATGAGGTAGATCTGCTGCAGATAACCCACCTGTATCTAAAAAGGTGCTAACCACACTTTGAGCACAGTGACGAGTAATGACACAAGAGGGCATTATGTGACCTGATGAATACAGAGGGCTGTGCGAAGGTGTCGCAACCACAAATGCTCAACAGTGGGCCATTGTGCGACGGGCAAACACAGGGGTGCTGCACGTGCCTACAAGGGCCAAAAAGTGGGGCGGGTCCCTGCTATCCCAGGGGTTGAAAGCACCTATTCAGCTTCAACAATGGGCTCTTGGATAGCATCCATATCATGATGTAAGCCCCATGGAGGGCGCGAGGCATGCATGGGGAGGCGCCATTTTCCGTTTTTCCCTGCTGAATTACTTCCTGCACTGGTAATTGCCCGGCCTTTATACAAACGTCGTATTACGCAGAATTTCGCTCATGAATACGGTGTGATGCACAAGGAAACTCCCGCGCACGCATCCATTATCCGTGACAACCGTGCGAAAAATGAGCGAAACCTTCATAACTCAAGGAGCTTCCTCGAATGCTGCGTAATAGTCAGACAGTCAAGAAGACAGTTAAGATCAGCCTAGAAATCAGCTGTCTTCAGCCCAGACAGCTCATCTTCTCATGAGATGACTGCGGATGTTCTTTGAAAACTGGTGAGAGATCCTTAGTGAGGATCTTTGCCATCATAGTTTGCCTTCTTCACACCGCACACATGCTATTGAGGAACTTGTTAAAGTTAATGCAAGATACAAAATGCTGATGAGCAGACGTTTCTGGAAGTTTCTTCACTTGCCATTGCCTTTGATATTACAAAAACACTGCATCGTGGAATTGCCTGTCATAACCAAGCAAATCTTCTCACCTGAAGCATCAGTCATGATATTTGGTCAATTAACGACACACACGTATCCCTTTCCAAGAATGTCATTTCTGTCAGTCTTTGACTCTTTGGCCAAGGCGACCGTGTTTTTTAAAGACAACAAACTATCTTTGATGAATGCCAGTTGTACAAGAGTTTGAAAGCCTTGTTGAGACTTGTGCCTCCAGAGATAAGGCCTTCATTTCTCAATTTTATATTTTAGCAGACCATGACGGTGGATGAAAATTGTCAATGGTCTGCATTGCTTTGATACTTTCACAAGTTTGGCAACGAGTCTCTACCACCAAAGTCACTCGCAGCAACTGTTCCATTCGACGATGGCAGATCCATCGTCAATCTTGCAAAAGAGAGTAAGCACTATTCCTTGATTGGCCACTTTGGTGATCCCATTACCATACCAACAGCCACGGCTACAGGATCCGGGTAATTCCCAAATGTTAACGTTACTGGAACCCACAGGATCGAACGTCACGCGTCATTCACGAGAAAGCTGGCAGGTTCGAGATCTCTATCGTAGTATTGGCTAGCAACCCTGCCAAAACAGCAATTTGGGTTTCCATCAAGCAGGTCAATAAAATTCCCCTTCGCAATTTCGCTTTCCATTTCTGCAGTGGATTCCGTGAGCTCAAATGACGCCACCAATCAGCGTCATTTACCGCAACGCCATGGCATTATGCCTGGCTCTCGATACCTGCGCCGACAGATTGGTCTAACAAAGTCTCACCAAAAACTTGAGTAGCTTCAGCAACTAGATCACTGCGAATGACTACAATCACATCTCCTATTATATCTGAAACATTACGAGGATTAACACATAAGATGTGCTTCGGTTACTCGTGTTCGCTGATATCTGCTCACAAGAGGGTGCTGGCAACTGGACTACTGGTAACAAAGGGGTAGAGAGTGACTGACAAGTAAAGCGCTCTCGCCCACGTAATTAACGAGGGGGATTAATTGGCACATGCAAAGAGTGGACATTAAACAAATGTAAACAACTCAAATAAGCTGAAAAAATAGCGCAAAACAAAAAAAGGTATGATCAGTCATTGAACAGAAGAGCTTAACGTGAGCGAGGACACAAACTCACCTTTCAGATGGTCTTGACTATCCCCGTTGTATCTCATCATGTCGTTCAAGCACGGTTCAAAGCCGACTCGCATCGTATCCAAAGGGCTTGGATTCGCAGCTAGCAACCGTTCCTATGGAGAAGAAAATAATAAAAAAAAACGTGAAAATGGTGACCAATTATCTTTAATTATGGGCAAAAGCTAAAAAATGGATTGACGCAAGGTCGCATGCAATGGGTTGATAGCTAGTACACAGTCAATTACTACCAGATTTTTTACGTCAATAATACCCATTTATAATTTATTCTTCCTGAGCTTGTCCCCGATCATTAGAACCGGGTGAAATACTCCTAATTCAGTCTTGCCAGTGACAGCGAAAGCTCTGCTAATTTCCCCAATAGTGCATTTTTAATGTGATGCTAAATGGAAGATGCAGTTCGAAGATCCCATTGCCTCGAAGCCATTCTCGCTCATGTTTTTTTGAGACTACATTTACCATCTAAGCTTATTTGCTATCGATCTACTGCATAATACAGCAATCAGCGATGTAACAATAATACATTTTATCTATGGCGCTCCTTAACCACAAGATTTTTAAAAAACTGTGTTGACAGATAATGTATTTCATCAATGTTACCACGTAGGCCTGTTAGACAAATGCTAATTTTTTCGTTACCATGAAGAATGAATCGTGAGCTTCTACAAGTGCATGTTTTAAAATTGTTTAAGTTAGCAATTTACTTACAACAAATAAAATAAGATTTTCCCTAATATTAATGCTAATAGGGAAATGCTAGGGAAAATCTTATTTCATTTCTTGTAAATAAATCGTTATAAATTGAACAATTTTCAAACATGCACTTGTAGAAGCTCACGATTCATTCTTCGACCATGGTAACGAAAAAAAATAGCATTTGTAATTATTTAGTATTTATGCAGTTATAAAGATGAGTTTCGCTAATAATGTTGCCAGACTAGCTCAACATCTGCTGCGTATGACCACCCAACATATAGAGGTGGTTATACGCAGCAGAAGCATATCGGGTTACTTTATTATGGTTTAAATATTTGGAGAAGCTCTTAACAGTTTTGGGCCATTGTCCTTCAACAATTTAGGGAAAGTGATGACTAAACCATAACAGTACACTATATCAGTGCATAGTGTCGCACCGGGCATTTTTACAAAAGTTTTTCGCCAAATCTGTGATGCCATACGCTATCGTGATACCAATCCAACAGCATGCCAGATCCCCCCTCGGCACTTCTGTAATCGTGGAGAAGGCAGCCATTTTGAATCTGTTACCACCTCCGCCAGAAATCTGACAATTCGTTACAACAGAGATAATTTAAAATATTTTGCTAAACCCTTAAACCCACGGCCATGCTTTGATGTTTACACGATTTCCAAGGAGTTTTTGGGCATGGAACCGCCTTGCTTATGTAGGTTATCGAGCCAATGCCGGGCAACCTGGCAAGCCAACTTTCCACCTCATGCATTTTACATGTATTTATTTACTTTAGCGAGAGACTAAGACAAGTACATTGCGAGGGGAAAGGAAGTGAAAACGGTTTTGGTGCAAAATGTGTCCAAACACGGTATGCGTGGCATGCCATTAAACCGCAAAAATTGGGTCAGTAGAGACTAGAGACAGAAAAACGCTACATTTTGGCACTACGCTCACGCATTACGTTCCAAGGTATCACTGTTGAATTTCTTCACTTTTTGCGTGATCACTCTATTAAAGCAGGCCTGGGTGGGGCATGCTAATAAGTCAGGAAAACGTGCCAAAGAGGAGTCGTACCGTTTGCACTTCACTGATTACGTTACTAGAGCGGACGCTTTTCGCACAAATTTGAAGGGAAAAAGGTCACTGGATATGGGTGGTTCTGCCGAAAATTCGACTTTTTTGCCTTCCGGTGCAAAGAACTCTGATGAAGAGGATGATTTGAGAAGCAAAACCATTTTGAGCTTACCCTAGTAACTTTGCCGTAGTATACCATGTTTCCACCTTCCATAATTTCCTAGAGGAAGAGAAAAAACAAAAGACCAACATTAGAACTTCAATGCTCGGTATTTATTTCACGATGAAGTGAAATTTCATGAGTTGGAAAGGAAAATTGATGAAGGGCTAGATTTCATACCGAGGAAATATCACCTCTGAGAACCACCATGAATCATAGCGTAATAAAAGCAGTATCATTCTTACAGACATGTAGATTAATTATCGGCATGATCATGATTTTCACTTCAATGCAGGAATGAGAAATTCGTGAAAATCCAAGTAAGCAATTCTGTCATATTTTCAGTCATTTCCCTGATATTGTACATGAGATCTTATTTTTTAATAAAAAATGATGGATTTTATCCCATTTTTTATAAAATATGATGACTAATCAATTTCCCTGACAACATTTTCACAAATTTCCTGACATTTCCTAACGCTTTCATTTTCAGCAATTCCCTGATTTCCCCTGAGTTTCCAGAAAGTGGGAACCCTGCATTGCTTTAACTTTGCAAAATCTGCAGACTGCAGCAGCTGTAAGGCACAAAGTACAGTTGCTTCTGTACTCAATGGAAGATGACCTACATGTTGACCACCTGCAGATCTGTATATTGTATGTTGACCACTTGGACTACGACATACAATAGTATAATTTACTCTGTATGTTGACCAGCAATGTCTCAACATGTAAAGTCATGGATGATTAAATTTATTGGCTGCTTGCAAAATTTATAGTGTACACCCCTGAACCGTAATGGTCTCTATAGAGGTACAAGAGTTCATTTTGAACTCCTTCAGTACCCCTACCGTACTGTATGTGTAATTGCTGGATAAATTTGCAGCACATGAGCAAAACTGGTACTGTAACTGTATTATGCACATTTTAATAAGATTATTCATGAATGATTAATGATTACTGTAAAATGCAAGTACGGGCAATACATGCAGGTCACGGAATTATAACCCTGTCAGTATACAAGCCTCGTTCCATATGTTGACCACCTCCTTATGTTGACCAGTTTGCGACAGTCCCTTGGTGGTCAACTTACAGAGGTTCTACAGTATCTGAATTTTGTGAATGAATACATTAGCTCCAAAGCACATAATTTTTTCCTTTCCTCTTTTGAGCTAAGTTACCCCAAGTTTTATTCCCATTATTTGCGAAAAATAATAGTTCAATTTTATAAAACTTCTAACTCCCAGTCAGATAATGTATTGTCTTCAGAAAAAATAACCGTATTCCGTCTTATACTGTACATTTCAGAAGCATATCTGGAAAACAAAACCTTTTCCCGCTTCGGGGCTAGGAAAATCGTTTACTCAAGCATTTGCCTACTTTACAGTTACAGATGCAATTTTTTTCGGGGAAAGTAAAACAACGACTTTTATCACCGTCTGTTATTGATGGCAGCGGTGAAACTGAATTACCCGGAAGACCTCCATATTATACATGCGCATGAAATCTGAATCCGGAACTCGCATTTCGAACATTCCTACGCAAAAATATGACTCCTGGGAGTCATCTTTCCCGTCCTCATCAACCTGGTCACACTGCGGCAATGTTCCTCCTTACTATGTAGGTCAGGTGGCGAATTGATTTTACATTCACGCACATTTTCCCTACCAAATTATCTGGATCCCGTATGCAACGCTTTCCAATTTCCATGGCAGGCAGATAAAACTGTTTAATATAGCCCGGCATAAATATTTATACAAAGCGGAAACGAAGCCTAGGCCTGGTTTCACTTCATCAAGCCACAGATCTGTGCGTTGCCCTTGCCAGCATACAAGTTGGACATGAACGCTATCAAAACCTTAATTTCGGAAGCATTTTATAAAGCGAAATTTGTTGCACTAAACCAAATCTCATTTATTTTTAATTCGGCTACTGCAGGGGCCCAATTTTTATTCGTTTCTTCGAAATGACCTCCTGATTCCACGAGCAAACGGAAGACTTTTCACGGTGTTTCGCGGAAGTAGCCCACTTCCGGAGAGGATATGATATGGAGGGTGTATTTTACTTATTGCAAAAATTCATAGCCCTCAAGGTGCGTATAAATTGCAAAAAAAAAAACATCGTATATACTGTATACTTATTGTGCGCCTCGGGTAAGCTCGGGTCTCAACCTCGATAATCAAACTTGACGGGATAACTTGCCAAAAACAGAACACCAGTAATTTCAGCTTGTAATGGCAGTGGGTGTTTCAAATGTGCATGTCCAATTTAAATACATGTTGGCGTTTAAAATAAAAATTACGAATGTCTGTAAAATATCATTTTGGAAAAACATTTCTTTCAATAAAGAAAAAGTGCTTTTCAAATACATGTACATGTAGGCTACGTTCAATGCATAAAGATTCATTTTAAAGAACCCTTTTTTATTTTAAATGCAGCGTAGGTACAGGGTTCCCCCCTCAAATGATATTTTCAAGTGCCCTGACTATCAAAAGTTGTCAATTAAGACAAATTGAAACACAATTCACTAATTACTGATCATTTTATGTATTTGAATCAATGGCATAACTGTCGGTAGATACACCCTCTCTTTTGAGCAGCATCGTAAACAAATTCACTTCATCATTTGAGGTTTGGACAATTTAAGGCTGGTAGGTCGAAGTTAGTCAAATGGTGACGTAATCATTGCTGTTTTATAAAACATCGGGTTATGAAATACATCATTAATTTCTGATCCAATTTTGCAAAATTTTCGCCTACAGACTTTCTTCATATCGTTTGCTGCATTAACCTACATGTATTATTTTTACGGGATAAACGTCATCGTTTCTAATCAAATTGTTAGAAAAAGTTCGCAATATTCGAATTTTTTTGGCCAATGATTGCGTCATCGATTAGAGTCTTAGAGGGGGTCCTTCCAGAGATAATATCCAATGGTGACACGGGGGAGGTCCGAAAATCACAAAAAAAGTTATGACATAATATTTGAACGTATGTCCCCTATCAGTGCTAATACATTTTCGACAGCAGCTCCACTGGACACAATATTCCAGCGTGTGAAAGTAGTCGACAACCATGGTGGCCATGTGGTCACCAGGAGGTCTGTCAAGGGGTTTTATGTCGGTTAATGAGCGAAGGAGATGCGTCTAATAAACGGTTGTAAACAGTTTGCATGGCAGGGGTCGTGACACTAAAACTCAAAACGAAAACGACACTTTCCGCGTCCCATTTGGAAACACGTTTGCAAAATGCGGTTTTGGAAACGGCGTTCTGGGGGTACGCGGGCCTACATTTTTTGGCTTTTCTTCTTGGCAGGAAACACAATTGACAAAAATAAATGGCATTCATAAGCGCCAGTCAGCACAGGTACCCTCGACGTCATGTGACACTTTCGTTGGGTGGCCATGCAACGAGGGCACACTCCTGAACGACATTCGGCCACCCCTAGCATTATTCAGATAGCGAAATGAAATAAACGCTTGTTTGGTCAATTGCGGAATGACAATGGCACGTTTTATTTTAAAAAAACGAGTACAGGGCGTCCCGAATGAAACCACTAGGTCATGCGGAAGAATCCTGCGAGTTGCACTCAAAAGGGACACCCTGTATATTGCAACATTCAGATAGGTCCCACCCAGCAACGCAGCAACCACAACTGGACCAGGACACTGAATGTTTCAATTGGCAACACAAATTTCGGCCACGTGTACACCCTGCGATTTTTTCAACCGTTTCACTTTCCATATCAAAGTGGGCCTACTGCAAGCTGGGCACCAGCCAGCGTTGACGTCAAACCGATCCAAATCGATTTTTATTATTATTTTCTGTCGTTTCATCTAGATCGTTCGGGTAATCAAAACTCACAATTGGGTTAGGGATCAAAGTCAAAAGATTTGCCAGCCGGGCTGACTGGGTTATTACTGGAAATACACAGGCGAGCACGTTAAGGGCAAGTGGAGCATATCCTATTGCTTAATAAAACTCATTGCAGGCAATCACTTCGTGGTTAACCGAGTTAACTGGTTACCAGAAACCTCGCATTTGCAGTCCATAGAATCCAACGTAGAAACTCCATAAAAACATCTTCCGAATTTAACTTAACTTACAGATAACTCGCCTTACACCAAAGCAAAATGAAAAGATGTGGATTTACATGGCCACTAAAGTTTATCATCAGGCCTGGCCAAGTTGGGGTATGTTCTATACCTGGATTTGCTAAAACCAGGTACAGCATATTTTCTCCATCATGGCTTCGTGAATGGGGATTATCGCTGCATCTGGTTTTATATTTACCACAAATGCAGGGGACAGGAAGTGACGTGCTCGTCTGAAGTCAAGTCTATATTTAAGGTATTTACATTGTATTTGCACTTGCATTGAGCGAGTGTCTAGAATGAAACAACCCCCATGCAGTCTCCAATCGAGACTGTGTTAAATCAAGTCAAGGTAGGTAAAACACGTTTACATGCATGAATTATTTACATTGTAAGATTTCAGTAATGCATGACTTAGGCCTACTTACATTTTTAGATCGCAGTAATGTAAACGTGTACATGATTTGATGTGATGTGCGGAAAAAAAGTTGCACGTCAGAAGCATCATAAGGTCGACTTGATATGGCCATATACATGTACACTGTATGCAAAAGCCCCTCGGTCGAACATAAACCAAGACGAAAAACACGTGCAGTAAAAATGTTCGGAGTAAATTAAAACCTTGATTACTGCAAACTCTGTAGATACCATAACGGGGCTAGTAAACGTCAAAAATGTATTTCTTTCCAGATGAATGCCTATCAAGGGGTTGCTGCATTTTCATTACGGGCGATATTAAGCACCAGAGGCACCGTATGGCAGGCAGTCGATAGGCCTACATGTATACGTAAAAAATAATGAAAAAAGGTAGCCATTTTCGCTGCAAAGTAAATTGCATTTGAAATGTTAACAAACAGTTGAAGGGGTTCGCATCCCCTATAATTTGTGTAATGAAACGGCATCGTGATAGGAAAGATAACGCCCTGAATTCCGTTTTATTAAAACGCGGAAGGCAACGTTGTACGTGGGCCCAAACGCGCAAAATCATCAATGGCAGGCAATTACGACTTAACAAAACATTGGGAAATAATGCGCCATGAATTATAATTACTGCCGAATTATCGATTCCCACGCGAGGATGTGCGAGGCTCTGATACCCCTCATCTATCTCGCACGACCGTTAGGCCTACCAGCATTAAAAACATTTTAATTGCCCTTAAGCGATGTTTAAATATCGGAACAAGGTCTTCAAAATTATGTCGGAAGCGATCCATGGACGAAATCATTCTGTTTGGAGACAGAAGGAGTCGAACCACCCACGTACATTACCGAATTTTTGGTCTACAAGAGCGTATACTCCAAAAAATGGCGTCCATATCGACACTGTACCACTTCAAAGCATCAGCGCCATCTTTGGATCAACCCAGCTTCATCATATCTATCATTCTAATAAATTGGCCACGCCTTCTGTGCCGTTTCTTTGATTTGGCTCATCGTAATCGCATGCCTTTAGGTATCATCGCAACCAGGACAAGTTACTGAAGATTGCGACCCGTGATTCATGGTTCCATTCTAATATTGGCAGAGAGATATAGACTCCAAAAAAACTCGATAATTCATTTAGTTAGATAGGCTATACAGGTACTGTATATTATTCCAATAAAAACGACGGGTTATCTCGTGTAAATTCAACAAGTTTATACAATACAATCACCATGTGCTGTATACTATAGATCAAACGATGATACATGAATCTCAAACTTTGCCGCTGGTGCAAGATAACACAGAATTTCGCATTTGTCATACAGTGTATTGGACAATTTCGGAAAATTGTGTTGTCTGCTCAGACCTTTTTCGTTTTGAGAATTTGGAAAAAAAGTTTCCAAACGCAGTATCAGTTCCTAGACGAATCCCGGCTGTAGATGATAATTTTTACAGGAATAACAATAAGGTCATGGTTGACAATACTATATGCACTTATGGGTACTGGCTTTTGGGATTTTTAGTGGTCAACATGACAAAGTATTCGAAATCGCCTTGAACCCATTCCAAATTCCTGGTCATTTGTAACTCAGTAACGGCTGACATTGGGAAGAACTAGACTTTAAAAATCTATATTTTAAACTTTCTTCTTATTTCAATTTTTCAACTGCAAATTGCAGTGACCATGAACCAACTTCAATGTCACCGTCATGGATACCCCTGATTCTTCCGTGCCCATCGTCTTTCATGCCAGTCTTGACTAGCAATTAATTCGCAACATGTCCGCGCATACAGCGATTTAAATAACAATATTCGACCTTCAACACGCAACCCGAAATTGCATACAATGTCCTACCAAAGGCCAGTGAAGTGGTGATTAGTAGTTGTGCGGAACGCAACATAGATGGCTCTGGACGTTGGCCAGCCCCTTGCAATATTGCAGCAAGTGTTCATTTGAACGCAATTCTGCAACATTCTCCGACAGATGGCGACACAAGGTAAATTTCAGAACAATTTAGTGTTTCGCAGAAGACTTGTTAATCTTTGATACAATAAATTAACCACCGGTGCTCAACCCCATTAACCCCAACCGCCACGACCTCAATGACCTCAACGACTTCAACGAATCCCTTTGTTTCGCTGACCACAGAAAATGCACTTCTTCGGCTGTATGATGGCCTGATCAATTGGACATTATGTCATCTTACAACACATTGGTCATTGTGCTCACAGACCATGATTGTTCAGCTGCCAACAAAGCGCCCTCTGTATGCGGCTCAAGTGCATTGGCATAGGTCTGTCTACCTTGGAGTCAAATCACGAACAACTCGAGACATGACGCGAGAAATCAGACAGACAATCTCCTCCATCGTCGTCAGGAGGCCTTGGCAGCAGTTGTGGTCACATTGGTTTCATTGCAAAGGTGGGAGGAGCGAACAAG
This sequence comes from Kryphioiulus occultus, assembly GCA_034687865.1. Lineage (NCBI taxonomy): Eukaryota > Metazoa > Arthropoda > Diplopoda > Julida > Julidae > Kryphioiulus > Kryphioiulus occultus. Next base: position 15,502 of record JAQGAF010003590.1, read on the forward strand.
ACAGGAAGAAATCAATTCAGGAAGGACATGCGCCATCACTCAAACCACCCGCGATTTATGAAGTGATATGAATATGTTTAAGGCTCATCCCTTCCTCGTCACAAACCTTCTCAACCTGAATAGGAATAGGGTGTTTTGAATAAATTTGCGCGACAACAGTTGAAACTAGGTACCCTGTACATGTTCACTGAAAACTGCATGTCCTCAACGACCACTCACGGGACTGAGGAAAAGCGGTCGTTGTATAGGGGATGCCAATAGGGTGGTCTTTAGACACAGTGAGAAAATATACACACTATGCAAATTGTGTAGAGATGCAGAATGTCCAGTGATGAATCAGGGGCACAAATTTCACATGATCGCAATGCTGACATCATGACTCTCCCACGACTTCAACACCTGCATTTCATCTCATAACTTTTCCATGTGTGGGGACGTTCGAATATTCATTTTGTCATCACTTTTTGCGATTTTCAGACACCCATGTCATCATTTCCATCCACCCCCTCCAAATGATAAAATAATCATCGACCAAAAATGTTCCGAATTGGGCGAACATTTTATAAAAAATCAGACATGAAATGATGAATTTTAACCCACAAAAGGGATATTATAACGAAGCGATCGATTGATATGAACTAAATCGCCATTAGTGAATTTTTTTTCCAACTGGATCAAAAATCATGGATTTTAACCCATGATGACGTCATTAATAACGTCATCATTTGGCTATCCCCTCCCTATATCATGTCAGCATTCAGCCCTTCCCCCCCCAAGATGATTACACAAGCTAATACACTGCTACTTGAACGTCCACTTTTCGTAATTTTAAAACCGTCCCATGTCATGACATAAGATGACACAATTACTGACCAAAATATTTTGGAATTGAGTGAATTTTTAGTTTAAATAACGAATCGTTGTCTGGGCCCATACAAGCAATAGCGTAGCGATCAAATGATATGACATTTTTGCAAAACTGAATCATTTCCTTGACATTTTGCATGAAATTTTTTACGGAGAAATAAGAGAAATCGATCTTATCCCACATTTTTATAAAAGATGGTACCTAATCAATTGGCTGGTGCAAACATTCCTTGATTTTCCCTGACTTTCCAGAAAATGGAAACCCTTTTGATACAGTATGAAATAGGCCTACAATCTGGATTGCAATTATAATTAAGTTTCAAAAATTCCCCAGACTTTTCATTAGTACGGTTTTCACACTAGACCACTTGTGACCGGTTTAACCCAAAGAGGGCGCATACGTAGGAGTCTGATAAGTTCTGGTCTTGGGGTAATGAAACGGATTCAAACGTACATGTAGGTCAGTTTCACGCGACTTGATGGTATTGCTACGATAGTTTTACCCTTGCATGATTCCTTGCAAATTAACAACAAAATTGATCATGCAGTATATATTGCATGCCAATGACGCCCCACCAAACCGCATGCGACCGATATGAAAAAGGGGAGGG
>JAQGAF010003591.1:0-16967 GCA_034687865.1 Kryphioiulus occultus
CCATTGGCAGTGACAATTTTGTTCTCGTGCCAAAAAAAATCAGGAGATTTTGAGCAAATCCAGATTTTTGAAAAAGCTTATTTTGTGCAATTTCTTAAGGGATGACAGCTTGGGAATTCCACCCGTGTTTATACTGGGCACTTCCGCCAAAGAGCTTTTGCCGAAAAGCTTAAATATTTGCCAGAAATCCAGTTAAAAGCGATTCATGTACAAAAAATGCACGAAGAGTTCATTACGTAATCCCCAAAAGCAATCTGAATTATAAATTTAGCAAATTAAATGCACTTAATAAACGCGCCTATTCGGAGTTAAAAACGTTCGGTTGCACGGGTTTAAGAGGAAAGATGAGTTAAAGAGGCTCGTATGTAAACAAGACGAAGATGCTTTCATTTATTTTTAATCAAACTGCCTAAATCTAGTCAAGTAACTTGGATGCAATCCAAGAAAAAATGAACCTGTATGCTACGAAATTCATAAATAATGCCTAGTAAAAATGCGATTTTTTTAAAGTTAACATATAGATTAAGTCTGTAGTATTATGCGTGACTACATTATTTATGGAGATATGCTTCTGAAGTAGAAAAACTTTTAATATTTCATTTGATAATATATTTACCCCATAAGGGTGCATCTCCAGCATAGATACTAGACGAAAGTAGGCTGGCAATGATTGCCTGGAGATCAGTGACAGCTAAATTTGAGTATTTACATGAAGGTTTGTTTATGTTAACCACAAAAAATGTAAAAAAAATCATAAAAAGGTAAATTCTTACAAATATGACAAATAAGCAGTCAAGGTACATTAGATATGTAAATATTATGTGCACTTTTGGAGCAGGGACAATATCGAAGTTTATCCTAAGGTCACCTTGTAGGTCATTCACGTAGCAACAACTAAAATACAAGAACACGAAAAGAATTGCCTTTAAGGCTGAAAATTTTTAAATGATAGAATCAGATTTGGGAAAGAATTGGTAAATAAGTTATGTTATATTAGGGGGTGTCAATCCTAAAAAATAATTATAATTGAATTTGACTAATTGGTGTGCGCACCCGCAAATGACTACCAAAACCAGTTTTGCGGGTTTTTGGAACCAATATGCTCATACGCACACCAATTAGTCAATTTCAATTACTATTATTTGTTAGTGTTGACACCCCCTATTGGCTTACATCTGTATAGTTATTTACAGACTAATAATAGGATATGATTTGGAAACGAAAATGAACACGAAAGTAAAACCTTTTTTAAAATTGTTATTGCACAATGCATAAAATCTATTGATGCCGTCATAAATTTACTATCTTTTCGAGTGATTTTTACGTAAACTTTCCTTTCATTCAGAACTAACTATCAGCATTTCCAAAGAAAAAAAATGCTGCCCTATAGAGAAAAGCATCGAATGCGGTGGAACTTTCCAAACTCAAAACGCCAAAAATTCATATTTAATTTTCCATGACGAAGAACTGCAATTTCAAGTGAAACAGATTTATCTGTTTGCCAACCCGAAATTCGTTCCTGGGGGCACGACCCAGGCTCGCTAAAGAGCATCTTGAACACTTCGTGAATGTGTAAATTGCCTTCGACCATTCCCAGTACAACGAGATAAACTAAATATAGAAAGCCCATTTGTCGTTAAGGAACACATGCGTTATGACGTAAATGGCACTGCCAAGGTACATACAGTACATTGAGTTGGAAAATCAATTTCCTAGAAACCACAGCCCTATATCTGGGGAGTAAATTTGAACGAGTTTCAAAAAACCATTAATCATTAATGTGTTATTATTATTATCAAGTAGGAATGTGCAAAAAACTTTTCTCGAAAGGATATGAATGATTCAAGGGTGTCAGTCCCCTTCACCTTCCTTCAGGGCATACTGATATGAACGAGTCGATTCAATTTCTTTTAAATGAACGGTTTGCAACCAACTTACTCCATTAAAGGGTAACATAAAAAACTTTGCTTGAATTTATTCTTATTCCATGAACAGATTTCAGCTTAATGGAGGACTCAAGCTTAGGACTAGTAACTGCAATCAAGAATGGTTGATTTAAAGCTGTTATGTGCATTTTCTCAAAATAAATAAAAAGCACATCGAAAAAGCATTGCAAACGTACTCTAAATATTATTAACATGTCAATCTTACTGTATTTTGGACTATATAAGAATGAAAGCGCAACATGGGGAAGGGAGTTGTCCCTAGACTGTTTAGTTTTGCATTTATACTCAATTATTAGATGTCCTTTCATTCGTTCGTCATTAACCAGTCTTTAAAGCACTCAACGTCATCAAACCACAGTGCATAGCAACTACATGCATTTCGATGCATATCAATTCGCAAACGTATTTCAAAAGCAAAATTAATTATTCATCATCGAACCCAATGTCTCCTAAAACAAAAAATGTACAATAATGCGTGTTTTCCCAAACACATATGTAATCTTTTCAGCTATGTTAACATACTGTATATGTATTCACTACACACATCAATGCACTGTACATGTACAGGTATACTGTATATGCTAACAATGGACTGCATTAAAAAATACTGGTGTACTACGGTATTGTCTTCGCTCCAGTATAGGAACTACATGTACATGGTCAAGAAAGTTTGCTTCTCATAACGGCTCGTATGCTAGCAGTGATTGCTGGCGATAAGGGGCAGCTAAATCAGACATTAATTGGTTGAGTTTGTTTAGTTTAAACGAAAAAAAAAGAAAGAAAAAGGAAAGGATAACTCTTGACTGCTAGGACAGGCGGTGTTATTTTTGTAGTTTAATTAGGCAAGAGAATTTAAGACACAAATACACATACGTGCAAAAAATAGACTCACCAGCATGAATCGAGTAAAAATGTGCTTTTCTCAGAAACCAAATGTCCGATTTAAAATCGGAAAAATGTGTTTTGTAGACAATTTATTCTTCTTTATAATTCGCCTAATTACATAAAATTCCTTTCGCATATTTGAAGCGCAAAATGTCGAACTTAGAATTTGCATTATTTATGACATATGCATTCTTGTACCCCTGTGGCTACAAAAGTGTTTCTGAATGCAATTTGATTATCACAGCTCAATGAACACATATCCAGACTTATTGTTAATTAATGGTTTTTCGATAAAACGACCACTACACATGAAGTAGCCGCGCAAGTTGTACACTATTCTCCAGTGAAACTCAGCTGAAATCCTTTTCACATTAGGTAAATTATAAAGAGGAATATATTGTCTACAACACATTTTTCCGATTTTAAATCCGACATTTGGCTTCTGAAAAAAAAAAAACATTTTTACTCGATTCTTGCAGTTGAGTCCATTTTTTTGCACGTAAATGTATTACATTAAAATCTGAGGCAAGGACTAGAAAAGTACACAAAAAAATGTACTCAAATAATATTACTTGAGCAAAAATGGGAGCACTTTATGAGTTTAAGACTACCAATATCATCCACAAGAAACGATTGCGTGACATGTAAGCCACTGTTGCCAAATCACTAATCCCAGTGTTCATTTATGCGTCCAATTACGGAGATATGTGCTTAGAAGGCGTAGTTTTTCCATTTAGTTTCCATACTTATTTTACAAACAGGCCATCACAGCTCATCTGTGCTGTAATTCGTGTCACGCTTCAAAACCATCAACACCATTCGGAAAACATTACCGGAACAGCTTCGCCCAAATTCAAAATGGCGCCCATTGGGCGACAGGCTTTATACGACCCTTAAATTCGTAGAAATGACGTTTCACAATTACCGTGAGCCCTAGCTCCGTGCTAGGAATACAAAAAACTGGCATGGAACCGACATTAATCTATGAGCAAACTTCCAGATGCAAGTGGATTTAGTCGCTTAGGTAAACACCGTTTGAAATCAGAAATCCATTAAAGGCGCCCGGGGCGCCCTCTTTCGGAAACTAGTTTGGATCAATACCCGGCCTGTTACGTAACAATTTCAAACGATACCCAGCAGGGCACAAAAGCCCATTTTTTTAAAATCTGGTGGCTGATCACCGGCTATTTTGGGAAACTGATGACAACCCTTTCCAGAAGAATGGTCTGACGTCACTGGCAGATTCCCTGATTGAAGCTACGTGTGGACAAGAATGTGTCTTCAATTATCAAAAGAGAAAATTGAAACTGGTTAAATTAATTGTGAACGTCACACGTGTTCCCCAGCGAAATCCAGGTCACATCCATACCAGGGAAATGGAAAGTGGTTGTGTTACACGATCCAAAAAGCAATTATAGATTCGGGACGCATTTGAAATAAATATGCCCAGACAGAAGCGTTATGAAAATTGCATAAAGTGGGTTTTTGCCGCACTTCAGACATATATGCCAACAACTTATGAGAAAACTAAGTCGTGAATCTTTCTTATCGTATTAAGTGAGACATCGAGACTATGCAGCCATTATACCAGAATGGAAATTGAACTCGTGCTCCAGTCTGGAAATGGTGCAGAGAGCAGCGATACAGATTGATTAAAATCTCGTAATTTATTGTTCAACATTACTCAGGCGTCACAAAAAACTACGTTTTTTCGGTTACCACATTTTATAATGTGCTGTAATTATTGCAGGGTTCATACCAAAATTTGCAACTCAATTTGCCTGAAATATTAATATTCAGTCACAAAATTGAAATTAAAATTTTTATGAAAGTTTTCCCTGACTCCCACCTGACTTTCCCTGACTTTTTGGGCAAAATGTCCACATTTCCCTGACGGTATGAACCCTGTATTGGTATTCAATAAAATTTGAGTTTGCAAATCACACACTTTCTAGTGTAATTTAATTAGACACGCGTACGTTTCGAAATAGGGCAAGGCCCACACGTACGTTTCGAATTACCAATCTCCCGTACCTTTCGAAAATACGTTTCTCTGGGTGCTTATGGACTATAGGTCGCAGAAGCATAGGATTTTTTGCACGTTTAAAGTTGTGAATTAAAGCGAAGGAAATTACATTAATCTACACAATTTTAAAGCAAGAAAATGCTTTGCGAAAACAGCCTTTCTACCAAATTTCAGCACTCAAAAATTTAGCTAAGTATTTTTAAAATGATTTACAAAAGGTCCAAACCGACAGACGCTAAACCAATCGTCTTAAATACAAGGTTCTAATAATAAAAAAGATATCAGCAAAGAAGTCAGACTGCCAAAACTCGGGTACTAGCTCTATGGGAGCTAACGGTGCTGGTTTTTTTTTTGAACTCACTGTTTGTAAACAAGAGCGTAAGAACCAAATTAATGAATGTTGACGCCAAGAAGTTGGGAGTTTTGACAGACATGTTGGCTCCAGTTTTTTTTTCTTTTATTTGTCTTAAGGGTTGAAGGGGTACAGTATATTGCGGAATTCCAGTCGCAAATGCTCAAGTCAAGGTTACACAAAAAGCTATATAAACTTAACTCTTCCAACTCCTCTACTGTACTACACAGGATCCATTCTATACGTGTAGTTGATATGAAAGTTATCCCTTCCCCATAAGTGGACAATGATTAACAGCATCAAAATTTTAATGAAACTGCTAGATTTCCAGAGGTTATTTGGTAGCTAATTTCCCATTTGACATATACGATTTGTAAGTTAACATACGTACATATATTTAAAATCGACTGTTGAATAATTTTGCGATATGAACATTGTGTGATAATTGATTGCAATTAAACACTCATTCAATATGTTGCCTTGCATCAAACTCAACCACAAATACGCTTAAAAACTGAAAACATAGTTATCAAAAATGTTTAAAAAATGTTATAAAAATGTAAAAGTTCTTAAATCCAATTGTTCAACAGCTGATGGATGACCACTGAATGGAAATTCATTTAAAAATACATAGCAAACTTACTAAGAAAAACAGCAGTGCTGCTAGATATACTGTACACCGTAGCAACGTCTCTTATATAGAGAACTAAATGTACATGGAAATTAATAAATTTACAAGTTGTATTATACCGATGATATTTTACCAAATACCAGATGAATTGTTGACAATAAACAAGGCAGAACTCCACCTCCTGAGAAACTTACATAACATCAACTAACCTACCTGCTGTTATGTTGGCACTTAAGTTGTCATTTCTGCATGTTTGGAATTTTGCGTTACTTTGGTAACTAGTACAACAATGATTCATTTTGAATGTTTTCAAACCATCATTATTATTTAAATTGTATAACTTCTGTGCAATGCGTTGGTCAGTAAAGTGCAAATGGCCTAATGGCTTAAGTCCATTGCTGGCCGAAAATGGTGCATTAGCCTACATGTAAGTCAAAACAGTGGTGACAATGTGATGCATTTTCCAAAAATGAATAGAAGGTCAAGTTATTAAATTGATGTAATAAAGGATCAAACTGCCTATGTTCATGTCTTCATTAATGAAAGCTTAATTGGATCTTGAAAGTAAAAACGTACGAAAGTAAAAATGACGAAAAAAAATATTTGGCATCCAATTTAAAAAAAATTCTTCAAATGTCTTTTTTTTAAAAACTACCTAAACAATATTTGCCTGGAAATTCAGATCGCTTTCAAGGCCAAGATTCAAACCAATTGAAAAATCATCCAGTTCAGATTCCAGACAGCAAATATTTGCACGAACCGGAAGCACGTACTTGCTCTGCATTGCACGAGCTATATTTAGATCCATTTTGCTTTTATTAATTCTGGAAACAAAATTCACCAATTAGAGCAAGTTGCGCATTCCCATCAGCAAAATTCATTATTTGTCTGCAATTTTCCCCAGTCGGTAGAATTTTCATCAGCAATTAGCCGATGCTATGGAAAACGGCGAAACTGCATGAGATTCAATTTTTCATTAAAATGCATTCGTCATGTGGAGCGTGCCTTTTAATGTCATTTCGCTATCGTAGCCATGAGAATTAATGGGAGGTCAAGATAAGGGAAACGTGGGAGGCTTTTGGAAGTTGCTACTGCGATTATTCCATGAACTTTTCTAAAATTAGTTTTCACTTTTCAATTACGATTCGCATCACCTCCGAAAATATAAATAACGGAATAAAAGCGCCCCGTCATCGCCTTGCACGGTTATTAAACTCAAAATTCCTGCCGGTTGAGCAGAGAGGAAAATATTACAAAGACTGAAAAATATGTCAAAACTCATAAAGAGAAGGTGGAAATAAATCCCCGTGTAATCATCAATTGCTAAAACCCTCCAAATGTTGAAGAAAAGAGGCGTGCGGTAGAACATCGAAGGCCATATTGTCATAAACCTAAGCATTTTAAAGGTTTGCCATTGTTTTGCTCAATTTCTGTAAATGCACGCTCATTTCGCTGTGAAATTCGGATATGATTGTCCTGGATGTGAAGGTTTCTTGAAAACTTCATTTTGAGCCTATCACGTACATGTACGTCGATTCGAACCAGTTTCGTGTCCCAAAAGAGCTCGTTCAGTGATACGTGTATCTGTTGAAATTTATTTCTTATTTACAAATTGGATGAAAATGGATTTTAAAAATTGGTAATTTTTTTGCCTCAAAACAATGTTGTATTTTGAAATTAAAGGTACCATTACAAAGGCGATGCTCGTCGTGCTCTTACTGCATGTTGTTCAATAATTTAGTAGTAGTTGGTTTAAGTGGAACCAAAAACATATATGAAATGAAACTCAGGTCATGGAAGTCATGGAAAAGTCCCAACATTTACATTAGGGCCATGGAGTTTTGCCTTACATTTATTCAAAAAATAAAAATGTGGGTAAATTTCTCATTTATCAGTGATAGTTGGTTTAAGTGAAACGAAAAACAGGTTGTACGAGCTCGTATGCCCTGCTGTTGCCTTGCACTAGCATAGACACTATGACGAAATGGGTTTCTTCTAACATATCGTAGACTGGCAGTAATTGCATGCGGTTTATTAACAGGCTAGCTACTAGATTTGGTATTGCAAATTTCATGACTTTTCAAATACTTTGTCATGACTTCTAATGAATTCTAAATAGTGATTTTCAGAAACATCCCCTACAACAGTGATGTCATGATCACAATTCATTGGCCAAAGAACGCCATAGGTGAACTTTTTTTGCGAAACTGCACGATAAATTATGAATTTTAACAACACATTTTTAATTTGTGAATCAATCTAAGGCAAATGTTTCCATGACCCTAATGTAAATTTATTGACTTTTCCATGACTTCCACGATCATTAGGAACCATGATTGAGGGAAGGCAAAATAATGGAATTGCAATGTGAGTGGTAGTTTAGATAAGTTTGGAAAAAAGGCAAATAAAAAGAAAAAAGTATGCGCCAGTTAGGAAACGTATTGTTCTAGTCTACTAGACAAGTAAGGTTGAAAACCATATTACGTGTACTGTATTTGCACGTTTGGAGCAGGTCACGCATGTATGTCGTAGTTTATACGAAAAACATTTAAATAAACACTTTCATGCGATTGAAACTAGTCTAATATCAACGAAAACATGTTTGCTAATATTCTTGACCCAGCCAATGATTACACCTTTGCTGCAAGATAGCCAAGACAGTGAAAATCGACTCAACTGTTTTGTGTTGATCTCAAGGTTGGGCTTCAGGCGTCGTTGTTTTTGCATACGTAGACGAGACCATTGTTTCGATTTTTTCAAAACATAATTAAGCATACATGAAAAACAAAAACATAGCATTTCCCAGACGTAATTTAACGAAGCATAAAGACAGCACCTACACGTATACGGATTTCCCGTTGGTAAAACAGCATTTTTTAATTTCTATGGATGTAATGTGGTGCTGCTTCATTATTTGTGCACCGTGGTTAATTGCAACCGAGTATGATTTATGTTTTGTGAACGCATTCGAGTTAAACCAAGTGTAAATGGCAGATGAAAACAATTTCTTTGGAGAAAAAAATATATTTCATTTCCTCAATATATTCGTGAAGCCTTACAGAAAGGGAGGCAAATGGCATCCCTTAATGAGCTTTAAGGATGATTTGTTAAGGCCCACATTGCTCAGTGACATGATTCGAAACCGCACTTTCTGATCAATCCAACTTGGATCAATTTAATCACATTAGAAATTAAACAGCATATTTCGATTTCCGGTTTGGCCTTTTGACCCAAGTACCTGGATTTAGTGTGGTCCCCATATCAGGCTTCAACCGTAGTTAATCCGGACAGGTAACTTGTTAGCCTAGGTTCCGATTTCTGATTCAGCAAAACAAGTGGACGAAGCGGCAATTAATTGGCTGACGATGAATTGGCCAAACTGCTGGCCTGGCAAACTGAAAACCTCGAATGGCCATTAGAGCTAACGATGCCATTAAAGATGGACAAGACGAAACACGACTAAATGAAACGGAGTGATCTCAGATTCTCGTTTTTTTTAAATAATCGAATTATTTAAGGAAAAACCATGTGACTCAATGGGCCAAGGTGACCATTCCTGTTTCATAGAGCCATCATCTTGACATTTGAAATATTCAAATCCCCAAGCATAATTCCGATTTTTATGTATTTTCAACTCTGTACATTGTTGATTTAACATAACTACCCAAAATAGCCTTACAGGGTTCCCACAGAGAAGAAATTTCCAACTTCCCTGACTTTTCCTGACTTCCAGGTTTTTCCAATTTCTATGACATTACCAGGTTTTCCAGGCTTGTTGGGAATCCTTCGATATTTAGCTCCATGTAAGCAGTCCACCACGGCGCAATCCATTATTGGTACTAATTCAAGTGATATTTAGGCCGACAGGAGTCTGTTGTATTCAGCGGTGAATAATTAAAGAAACTACCGTATATACATATGCACTACATGTGTACTTTATAAAGCCATCTCCTCTTTAGCTCGATATTTGCACAGGATGGCCGCTGGGTCAAGCTGTGAATAATTTAAGGGCACTCTGTACTTTTTGAAGCCATGTAATTTCCTGACTATATGGCTGCTCTAATAACCTGGAGAATTTGCGTTTGTATAATCATGCTAAACCATGTCCCAATGTCAATAGATTGCCCAGTTGGCAAATATTAAACTTCTTTTCATGTAAATAAAGCGTATATATTAGTAAGGTAAATTAATGTACTGTATAATGCCCAAGAGAACGAGTACACAGTATTAATTTAAGCAATCTGGACTTAAAAAGCGGCTATTTATGAGCCCTCTTGCGTACAGGGTGTCCATTAACATTCTGTTGAAGTAGGAACGCATTTATCTTCGTTACTTTGTAGGAAGGACATTCGTTAGAAAATTAGCATTTAACCACATGCATAATGAAGCTACTCAAAAACATAGTCTGGAAATGGGTCAGAATATTCGGTCGTGTTCGTCCTCATATCTCAATTGTGATGCATGGGCACTCAAGTCGCTTATTGGTAATTAAAAAAAATGTCAAGATTCATAAGGACACAAGCAAGTTTTAGGTTTACAATTTCAAGGCATTTGAAAGCATGCATCCTCGAGTACTGTTCGAATTGTTTAAAGTATAAAAGGTAAACTCAGGGTCAATTTTCAGAGGCTTTGTTCTCGAGTCGAGTGTAATCTTTTCTCTTACACACAATGAAAACAGCCAGAATTGTGCGTAGAAATTCAAAACCCAGCGCTTTAGAACAGCCTGACTTTCAAAGCTGTAGACTGTCCTTCAAAAGAAAGCAACTTTTTCCAGAGAAGTAAAGAATGAGATTGTGCTCAGGTCTGGTAGTTCAGAGAAAAACATCGTCAGTTGTTACGACTGCGAAAACAACTCGTACGAAATAGATGAATAACAGCATCAATGTGACAAATTCTGCCAACCATGACGCTCAATTGACCATCCATAACCATTGGTTAGTAGGAAGTCAGGAAATGCTTTCAAAGCCTGTTGAAAAACTGTTTCCGGACGATTTACAGCAATCGTCTATTCTCGATTTTAGAACATGCAAGTTCATATCCATAAGAATAAAACTGGAAACAAATACAATATGAAAGAAAGGGTAGAAGCAATCTCCAATGATTTATCTTGGTAATGCTCAGATATCGATTTCAAACGCCAAATCTTGACATTTCCGGTGCAGAGGCTGGTGACCACGTTCGAAATGCAGTATGCACCAGAAGAGGAAGGAATGACGACTAGGACAAAGGTATAGAGCAAAATTCTCTGAGTTTACCAGGTTTTCCAGTGTAAAATTCTCATTTTTCCAGGTTCATCCCACATAATACATGCAAACATGGGTTTATTAATACGAACGTATAGGAGTGCCATTAGCGAAATTATTTGAAGCGACATGAATTTTACACACATTTCTATAAAAATGATTTAAATATTAATGGAGGGCAGAATGATGGAGATCTTGAAAAATATTTAATACTATTAACAAGTAATAGAACGGCATAAAGGGATTTTTCATAAACTAAGAAATAAATTATTTTTCAGTATACTTCCTTGATTATTTTCAAAATATTACTTTGGAAGGGAATTCTGAGTGCAATTTATAAAATTAAATGATCGTCAATACTGCGACCTTACACATGCATATTTATCTTGGAAAATAGCCACAATAAACAAAATATAAGCTTGAAGGCGGTCCAATTCAAATTGCCTGAGTATTCCAGGTTTTCCAGGTAGAAATAATCCCTGGAGTTTCCTGGCTTTAAAACTTCCAAATTGCTAGTCACCCTGAATGAGACAGATTCAGTAAATCAAGCAACCCTAAGAGCCTCATATTATGAAATTCAAATTGCCTGAGTTTTCCAGGTTTTCCAGGCAGAAAAAAATCCCTGAAGTTCCTCGTTTTAAAGTTTCCATGTTGGTAGTCACCCTGAATGGGACAGATTCAGTAAATATCAAGCAACTATAAGAACCTCATATTAAGAAATTTGAAGTCACCAGATTTCTGAGTTACTAACATAAGCATTTGTGAACTGAAAAATATTGTGGAAAGAGCAAAGGTGTTCGTTGTAACGTCAGCGTTAAGCATGAGGTCACTTGCCTTTTCTAACGTGACTACAAGTGCATTCTCCTCTGACGTCACGAGCTAAAGCTGACTAATGCAACACACCACTAAGAGGAAATGACTTCATGCCTAATTGAGATCAAGACCATGTGGGATGCGTTTAGCTGTCCAGGATTCTGGAAATCGTCAACGTCGTCCAAGCATGCGACGTTGACAAAATGCTTCCCATTTGTCACGTGCGTCACAGTGACATAATTCTGGCACAAGGAACAGCCTTGAGAACTATGAAAATAAAACACCTCAGCCTCTCAACGTTATCCCGTTGGAGTATGAATGGGGATGAGGACATGAAGAGAGGTGCGATGGCCTTTTTGAGTATGCAGGCCAAATTTCCAAAAATAGCGTCTTGTCAACTCAAGCATGTTCTCTGAACTTAGTCCTATCAAGCGTTCCTTATCAAGCTCATGTTGAGCATAACATTTGCTTCAAGAAGATATGCAAGAAACTAACGTTAAATGTTGCGAGCTTCTTTCAGTAGTCACAAAGTGTAGTCCTTTCAACGTACTATTTTAACATCAAGGGCACTGGGGATGAACAGATGACATCTCTTCTCTGGTCTATTTCCCTCCAAGCAGAACGAATTACCGAAAACCTGATTCTGTCTTATGTCTTCCATGACCTTTCTTCGTACGAGTAGTTGGGTTAGAAAACTCCTGACCCAAATGCAAGGAATGAACTGATACGAAGTCTGACAGAGCATAAACATTCAACGTCCCCAAGGACTTTGTTCCTACTTTTAAACCAGGCTCTGTAAGAGCAAGAAATAGTAAAATGACCTACCGAAGAGAACTTGAGCTGCAAAACGTATCATGAGAAATTAATTTAACACGGCTGCTAGTTTGTGTTTATGTCAATGCATGGTAACGCAACTTAGTGCTAGTAATGCTGAATTGTCCCAAGAATGCGATGGATCAAGCTTTGAAATAAAATTTAGAAAGACATACGAGTGAAACAGTATTCCACAGTAATCAATTTTATTCAATTCAATTCAATTGAATTCTAAAATTAATGATCACCTTAAGCAAACAACAGTATGTCCGTCTAGAAATGCATGCAATTTAACATTAAATATGAAGAAAACTCACTAAGGAACACTGTCCTTATAGCTTGGATTTCGTGCCTTGTCTACATTTAAGGTGTACATGGTTATTTGTTACTATGACATTCATTTAGGAGGATGTCCCCATACCTGTATTTGTACCTATTTGTTTGGTTTGGTGGCTAAGTATGTTTAGAAATAGATGCACATTAATATAAAATATGAGTAAGAAGAAAACTTTATAAGGGACAATGTCCTTATCGCTGAAGTTTCATGCCTTGTCCAAATTCAAGGCCATTGGTGATTTATTACCGAACCCAAGATTCTGTTGGAAATTTAAATTAAGCTATTTTATATGAAAATGCTCAAATGTGTTGAAAACAAATCAGATTCAAAGTTCCCAGCTCCTTTTAGTCTTGCACAACAATTTCTTGAGATTATGGTTTGCCCTTGGTGGCGAAACGCACAAAGGGAGGTTCCAGAGTTCAAGGTGAAATTATCGTCGGCCCATCTTCGCAACGTTCTCTCATCCACATTTTGCAACGTCTCTAAATCGATGCCTTAGCACTTTTCAAGGGCGCTAATGACGTAATATCGTCCAGAACAGAGATCTCTGGCAGTGAAAACAGACCGAAAATTCAATAGGAATTCGATGTGGCCATTTTCCGACTGACCCATCCAGTGTGGTCAAGGTCTGCTTTCCGTCCGCATATTGATCGCCAATGCAGCGTTATTCCATGAATAATGCCGAGAAATTGACGTGGCAAACCGTGTCTGGGAATTGCATGAGCGCTGCACCTGAACGATAGCAATCACCGATAACACCGCTGCTATGAGTGATTGCATTCCCCTGCATAATGTAGCACATAATAAATGGCAGGCAATCACCTCTAGCATCGACGCACTACCGAAATGCCATTGTATCGAGCTAAACTATGCAAATTCAATGCACTTGCCAGTTAAATCGTTTATTGTTTCATGCAATGCTAACGCGACTGTGATACTGTTCGAGTTACAAATTTGGGCAAACTACAATGATTGCATTTCCAAACACGCTCATGGATCATAACATAATAACGTCAAGGAAGACAATCGAATACGGAATTCATATTGTAGATTTTAACAAATAACCATCATTCATTGTTTGGCAACTTTTGTACATTTAGATTGTACTAAAAATGCCAAGGTTTACAACGTTTTTTTTACATGTAATCGAATTTTACATCGTGTTTGGATAAATCACGAATCAAATTCCAGGGACTTCACCAGGTTTCTTAGAAAAAATTGCCAAATTTCCAGACAAGTTAATACAAACTTGTTTACTCAGCTAATGAATTTTAACACCAGAGAGGATTGATGCGCATGTTTAAATAACCATTTTTAACAACCATCGAATCATCAGTAAATTGCATACCGTAGGCTTATCTACATGAACAGTGTATATTCATTTAAGATTTTAAAGTTGCAAAAGAAATTTTGCAAGCATTAATTTCCACGTGGCTACAGTCACTACCTCTAAAGACACTTTTACCAATCAACATTGTCATGCCACAACATTTTTTCAGCCATAGGAATTTCGATTTTTCCAAGTCAAAATAATTTCCTCTGAATTTTCCAGGCCATATCAATTTCCCTGACTTTCCCAGGTTTTGCAGACGGCCAGCCACCCTGTTTATAACACTAATCTCTCAAAAGTGGTGCAATTCCGCCAATTTTACCAAAACAAGACAAACTCGTCACATCCACTAATTGATCTCTTGTTTGTCCTTACAATAAATAACGCAGAAAAATCTCATTCAAGTTGAAATTACCTAATCACAGCTTGATGACTTAATATCCATTTTTGCCAATGTCCAAATTTGCTTTATTGCCAACATCTGGCGATCACCTACAAGAATTTCTCACTGACACAGAATCAGCAAAAAATTCAATTTTGTTTCCTACATGGTGAGTCCAAAGTCTCCACTGTTTGTGGTGTACTTGCCACGTCCCCAAACAAGGTTACTTCTGCACCACCCTATCTTGCCAACTGGTGTTATCTTTATGGAAAAATTTCCAAAGAATGCATTTCCTCCATTAATTTCCAAAGAAAGCATTTCCTCCATTAACACAGTCTAGCCAAGAGCCCATTTCGTCTTGCTGCATAAAATCACTTCCTCGAATCAAAAACACCGGATATTGTCACGAACGTCTACCGCAGTTAACTGTGAATTATGGGATTAACGGGCTGTTGAACGAAACTTTGACGAGTTGACTTGATGGTCACCCCCGTGTGACCTTAAGATTAAGTGGTACTAAAAATCAATGTAGGAGCAACAGCAATGCTAATGGAGAAATTAACTGGCCCCCTTTCCACCATATGCCTTCTTGGGTGACGTCACACCCTGGTAAATTAATAAGCCGATGAAAGAGCACTGGGCGTTAGGTAATGGCATTCGTGCATAACGTAAGGTTGCAGCAAGCCTCGTTATCCTCACTACTTAACTTGTTAAGTCCCTGCCTGCAGCCGTGCTAATTGGATTGGGCTCAATACCTTCGTTCAGATTATTCGCCAATAAGCCCCTGGCCCCGACTGCGTCATCGGTTGATTAACCCCGGATATTTCTACTTGTTAACTTGGATTGCTTTGCATCTTGCCAATTAAGGAATTTCGAGAGGAAGGAACGCCTGAGGTGCTCCTTAGGAAATCAGCGCCAACGAATTAAAGAGGAACTTAATTATGGAAGATTAATGTCATCTTCAAACGATTTAAACAGTTAACGCATTGCAGTAGCAGCAGGGTGTCAATTATCTGCTGGGTCTGGTGCCAAGATGAAAAACTTATTGAATACAGGATAGATCGCAAAGTCGCACAAAAATTAACGAGTTACGAGAAAGAAATTTTGGAAAAAGGATGGAATAAATAATTTTTACTTCGTGTATTTGGTTCACAGGGAGTTCCAGTAGGCGGCGCTTTAAATGGTATACCGAAAAATCCATCTACACACAAAAAAACGTCAAGATGGCCACTGGTATCATGTGACCAAATAACCATTATAGCGATCACACGCCAACTGCAGGTACTTCTTGTCTTGTGAACCAAATACATGAAATAAAAAACTAGTGCAACCTTTTTCCAAAATTTGCTCCCTGCCACTTTAACGGATTGTCAAAAAAAATGTAATGAAGGTTGGATTTTATGTTCACCCTGTATAATTAAAAATCGTATTGCGATTATTGCTGCCTCCGATTCAATACAGATCCAAGAAAAGAACACTATTTCGCTGAAATTAACCTTTTTTCAAGTAAAATCTACACGAAGTTCTGTAGAAAAAAACGAAGAGCTGATTGCAAACTGGTCATACAAAACAGAGTAAACTGACGGTTTGCAAACACTGATCGCAAATTGGATGCAACTGCAAACAGATACGCAACCAATCTGCAATATACAGTGACCAAAACGTCGAATTAAACCCCAAGAGATCCTGATCTTTCGTTCAGGCTTAATGCCCTTCCTCCAATGTTGAACAATCAGTAAACAACAATTTGGCAACCAAAAAAACCTTTAAAATATCCTGACTGATTACGAGATTAGTGAACAACTTTCAGAGATAATTTTGATAAAAAAAAATGATTGCTGTTTTGAAAACACACGTGCATATTCCTGGTCAACCGTCAACCCAACTTACTTTCACTACAACTTTATCACCTAAGCATTTATGTACATGTATATAGCCAATATGTATCAGTTTAAAGTACGTTTTCATCATTTTGCAATTAGTTATTTTTATAGAGTGCACAAGGTCACCTATTTCTGATAATAAAAACTCAAAGCAACACGAAATCTCAAACAACTTTTATGAGAAAAACAGCAAGTTCTTTTAAAGTTGGTGGAAAACCAGCTGACTGTAAACTGACGGTCATGTCACAATAGAGAGTTTCAGCTCCACATTAAACGTGAACGTGACGCCAATCTTTTTTAGCATTGCTGATGAATGGGAGCAAATC
>JAQGAF010003592.1:0-16964 GCA_034687865.1 Kryphioiulus occultus
GCGTTGGTGATGGGCCCAATAGGTGCGAAAATAGGCCAACGTTAAAAATTCCACAAACAAACAAACAAACAATTTTTATCATAAGAAAACATAATCAGGGTGTCTATTGAACTGTAATTTCATTTTTCCAGTATTTTACAGTATAAAAAAATAATTTTTTTTAGTTCAATTAAAACTTTTTATGTCAATTATATGCTCACCAGGGGCGGATACAGTATTTTTCGAGATAAAGGCGTGAAGAATTTAGTAACAGGCCTAATATTAAGAAACAAACGCCGTAGGCGATTTTTTTTTAAAAAAAATAGTCCCAAACAATTGGTTTTACACAGATTTACACAAATTTGTTTATTGAGATTAATAATTTAAAAGCGCCGCAGGCGAAAGTATTAGAATAACTTAATAGCAAATGATGAAATTTTTTGAAAACTAGACCCACATGATTGACTTTACCCAGATTTCCATTCATTGGAAAAACTTAATATAAAATGATGACATTTTTTTAAACAAACGAACTATTTCCATGGGCTGTGTATCACACTGGGATCATTTAGAAGTTAATTGCTTCCAGGATGTCATGGGGTAGAATTTTTAGAGCATTTTTCATAAAAATAAATTTGAAATTGAAAAATTTCCAGTATCAAAAAAAACTTCCAGTATTTTCCAGTATTTTCCAGTCCAGTAGACACCCTGTTACAGCGTTTAACTATGTTTTTTGGAAGTTTATGGACAATAAGAAACATAAATCTCGTTCTACAGGGGGCCTAAAAATCTCTTTTACAGCTTTGATTTTAAAAAGAGATGAATGCTGGAGAAAATTGACCGTTCTGGCTACCAAGTTTCAGATTTTTGCTTTCATGTTTCGGTAGTACATCTACTAAAACTGTAAAATTGGATTAATTAAAACAAAGATTTCTTCTAATATCTATGGGTGTCAAAACGAGGATGACAGAATCGGAATTCAAAACTCAACTTATTTCCCAATGTACAGGGAACTGATAGATGCAACTCTTTCCTTCCTTGACTACTCCGAATACTCCGAAATCCTCCGAATTCCTCTTTCAAAAAAATCTGAAGAGGCACTTTTATGGTCAGCCGTTCAGGTGGCCAACTCCTTTGCCTCTCTCTCTCAGTTATTAATTACAGAATTAATTACAGAAGAATAATTACAGAAGAATAGCATGGCCTCTGTGCAAGGATGACACGCAATAAAAATTATTCAATATCACTTTAGGGAGGTTTATTATTTCATACATGGGTCTTAAGTCTCTAAAAGTAGTTTTTGGGGTAAAATTCGTGGTTTGGCTAATCAAAGCCTCAGATTTGTCCAAAGAATATTAAAAATTGTACTCAAAACGTAAAAGAGGTCGAATAGTCTGCAATTGGTCAGTTGGCAGACACGAGAGCATTACCAAAAAATGACCAAAATGATCCAGTGTCTCCTATGAAATTTACTATGTACAGTGTACTGAGTACAACATGTGAGGTTCTGAGTAGGCCTACAAACAGTTCAATGGAATTTTAAACCGTTATTTGAGAAGTGCAATATCACTTCTAAGATTGCAAAAAAATGAACAAAAAAGATGCCAAATTCGAAAAATTTTGCAACACTTGATGACAAATGCTGAATTTTAACCCACACTTTTATTTTGTGAATCAATCAAAGGCAAACATTCCATGACTTCCCTGACCTAAATTCCATTTCAAGACTTTTCCATGACTTCCATGGACAGTAGACACCTGTTTTAGTAGTTGGTTATCCAAAACACTGTGGTGTAGAGAAGGGTGTTTACCGGTCATGGAAGTCATGAAATAAAGTTCAAATCACGGAAGTCATGACATTTTCAGTACGGTCGTTGAATTTTCCCCTCTGGATGATTTATAAAATACAAATTGAGGTTAAAATTCATCATTTGTTTTCCAGTTTCGTGAAAAATTTCATCTACGACGTTTTTTTTGGCCAATGATCTTGTCATCCTTGCGTTAGAGGTGTTTCTATATTCAGTGTTGACATAAAACTCGAATGGCTCCTTTTCATAATAGGCATATTGAACGCTTTTTGAAGTCATGAAAAAGTCATTGAAAAGTCATGTAATTTTGCAATGCAAAATCCAGGCTGCAGTGGCAGGGTTTTTTGGGGAAATCCGAAAGCAACATGTTTTCTGATGAAATTTCTTAAAAAGTGTACTAAAATTAAATTACATATGTATGCAAAAATTTACGAAAGCACTGCCAACAAATATCAGGTTTTTTATAAAATTGCCTATGGCTTTCTCTTGAATACCAAAATTTCTAAGAATGTCTTAAAAATAAATGCATTATAATGTATGGCTAAAATCAGCTTCACGAAAATTAACTTAAAATCCTTTTCTTGTCAATTTAAAAATATATATATACAAGTATTTGCTTGCGGCCTTCTCTTAAATAGTAATATTTACCATCATGCATTTTTTTAAAATAAAGCCGAAAACCATCATTTGTGGCCTAGCTTTGTATAAAAGGGCAAACTCAATTGAAAAAAATTGTTTTGCAAGCAAATACTGTTTTAAATTGCTACAAAAGATTAGGTTTTTAATAATGAAGTAGCTGTTAAGGCCACACAAAAATTCGTTTATCAAATAAATTCGCGTTTACTTTTTTCATTGATAAAATATAATGGGCGTGACTCCAATTGCCATACAACATTTTTCAATTAAATACTTTTCACTTTTTATTTTTAATTGCTAAAAAATAATCGATTTTCATGATAGCTCGCATTGCCATGCAAAAATTTGTTTACTAAACACAACAACAGGATTTGGAATTTTTGTCTTTTGGTTCATTCACAATAATTTGGTTCATTCAGTAAAAATTTGGTTTTAAATTCTTAATTTGTTACTTATTTGGCCGTGTTTTTGGCTAATAATAATGTATCAACAGTGGTATACATTATATTGTTTCCATGAAAAAGTCATGGAATTTGCCATACCAGATCTCCAGTAGTCACCCTGATATAGGCGACGGTATGGGCCGAAACAATGTTTTGGGGCCACGTGTTACACATGCACACTCTAAAAAAGCAAGTTTTAGATTCCTTCAATTCCTACAAACTATTTGCCTATTTGCTAAACTTACCTTCTTGATGGATGTTCGGTTTCCACGAAAAATTCCGCAAAATCTCCACACCAACAAGCCCAAAAAACCTGCGATCTAGGACCCAACTTCTGGACATTGGACTAGCCTACAGTGGACAGTCCAATCAGCTGATTTCGAATAAAGCGCAAGAATCGTCATCGTGACGTCAGCGCCAAGTACTGATGCCAGTTTGAGCAAAGGCCGCCATGTTGGGAGTCGCGAACTAATTTTCGCTAGCACTCACTCAACGGCAACATCCATGAAAAAATTTGGATAGTCCCAATTATTTAATTCGAATTATTATTAATTATTTTAATGACTCATAACCTTGTTGTGGATCTTAGTTAGTCGCCTCAAAATGCTTCCTGTAGCGATAAGGGGCGAGCATAATATACCACAGGGTTCCCCCAAACCTGGAAAACCTGGAAAAGTCAGGGAAATTGATTTACTTTTTAAAAGTCAGGGAAATTCAGCAAATCAATAAGATTTTTCTTAGCTAGTTATTGGTTAGCACGAAAATCAAGAGCCACGAATCTAAACTTGCTGTTTCTTTGTGACAATTTGTGTTTTATCGCCGTTCTATATACATATATAATAAGCAATAATTTTTGCATTTTTCAATGGCCAGAATGGTCAGGGAAATTTGTTTTAAAACCTGGAAAAGTCAGGAAAATTAAAAATGTCATCTGGGGGAATCTAGCTCCGAGCTTTTTAGAATGGTTGCATATATAGGGTCGCTCATAAAAGTGTACCTTGTACCGATAAAATTATGGTAATACACGAATTTCTTGAATTTTAGGGACGTTCAAGTACTATGTCATCATCTTGGAGAGTGGGGTGCCAAATGCGCCGTTATTGTTGTGGTATAAAACATTTGTTTAAAATCCAAAATTTGTCACCCGTTTTGCAAAACAACTCACCTGCGAAGTTTTACTGTTCATATATTCTCTTCTTTGTTACTTTTACGAGCAAACATTCCTTATGTCTGATCTAGTTTTCATAAAAAAGTTCGCTCAACTCGAACAAATTTTAGTCATTTATTACCGCATTATTTGGGGGGGGTCTGGAAATGATGACGTAATATTTGAACGACCCCTTTTGAGGTTTGGCTGGTTTTTAAATGTCTGTTATGTTATGGAGCTTGACAGTTGTCCCAGATATTAAGATACCATATTGATTGCTCACGCACGTTCACGTTTAACAAGGGACGTCCATAAAACAGGGTTCCTGCCATCAGGGAAATTTAAAATCACCACCACATTTCACATGACTGGCTGTTGGTTAACGGAAAAGCCCAGAGATGACAAACAATTCTGTTAACGAAATTAATAGCACAATTATCAATTTAAAAAATAAAACTAATCTAAATTTCCCTAAGGTTGGGTTCCCTCAGATCAGGAAAGCCTTGAAAGGTCAGGGAAATTCAACAAGTCAATAATAATAATACATGTTACATTGATAATTATTGGTTAAGATAAAAATAAAAAAATGCGGAAGAAATTACTGATGACATGATCAACTTTAAAAAAAACTAATCTAAATTTGCAGTTTATTTATGAAATTTTCTTTTCTATCTTATGTTTATATGAAATAAGCAATAAATACATCAGCCCTTACATTCTCATTTGTTTGCAGTTTCAGTGGCCAGGGTGGTCAGGGAAATTCGTTTTTTAAAACCTGGAAAAGTTAGGAAAGTTGAAAAACATTCACTTCTGGGGATACCCTGTATGATATTTTGTTCTACCTCCTGTTTATACATAATGTTCATTAAAACAGTATTTGTCGTGTTTTAACATTTTCAGTGGCCAGGGTGGTCAGGAATTTTTTTTAAAAAAAAACCTAGAAAAGTGATGGGAAAGTCAGGGAAATTGAAAATTTCATTTCAGAATTTTGTCTGTTTATCCCACTTTCAGCCTTGGTTTGATGCCGAAATATTTGCCAAATATTTGTTTTCATGACATCTGAAGCGGGTAGGTTTCACGATTTCACCGTGTCAGTTGTCGCCTTGGCGAGGCTCGTTCGCAAAGTACCGAATGTAGCTCATTGACTTCACCATGAAATTCCTATCTCCAAAAACGGGTTTATTATGCATGTTTTTTTCGGTCATAGCTCAAGTAACCATTTCCCCATCGTCAGATAAGATGGATTACTTAACTGACAAACTTTGTACTTGTTTGCTAGCGTTTGTAGACACGAAGGCGTGCACGTGGACACTTTAACTGGGGATTTCTGGGGTCAGCTCTGGGTGATAAACTTTGGTTGAGCTTGCAATTTTCGAACGGTCTGACGAGTGAGACACGTTTGAAAAATATTTACTGTAAAAAGCAAACATACAGTAATATGTATTGAAATTGGCAAGTGGAAAGTGCATTTTTGTAATAAATTTTATTTCTGCACTTGATCGAAAACCACGAACTACCAAAACTTTTCATTTTAGCACGATTTCAACTCTACCCACATGTAATGGTAATGCATTTAGAAAGGCATTATAAGATATGTTCGTGTGCATTGAAGAATATGTTGTGTATAATGCAGAGTGTAATGTATTCTGTGTGCATTGAAGAATGCGTTTTACAATTTATATTCCATGCATTGTAAAATGTCAAAAGCCTTGCTATATTTCATAATTTTAAGATTGCAAAAATCCCAATTATAAATTTAAAAAACATCTTAAATATTCAGTAAATATAAATTAGAATTGGCAATGAAATAGTTTAAAATTCCAAAATACATCAATTTCATTCAATTCAATGTAGCACACATAACTTTAATTGTACTTACAAGTACAAGAAATACATTTGCTAATGAAAACAAAAATACATTGTGAAATACATTTGCTAATGAAAACAAAAATACATTATGAAATATACTGACCTGTGTATTTCGTGTTGAGATAAAAACGACCAATGTATTTGCAATATATTTTGCAATTCGTAATGCATTTCACAATACATTTGAAATGCATTTCCTTTCATGTGGGATACTTGTCTAGTTGACCAGTTTTTTGTGTTTAACCCAACATAACAATGTAATTTCTGATTTAGCTGCCCCTTGCTACCAGGCAATCACTGACAGCTTACGAACCTTAATGCTGGAGCAGGGGCTATATCGAAGTACACATCGGAGTATGCATTTCTGCTGGCTACCTACTAAAATGTTGATGCATGCCAAATTTAAATTGACTAATTGTTTCTGCATCACCCTGTAGGTAATGTATACCAAGAAATGATTATGGGAGGAAATTAAGTATGATGATAATGTAACGATGTTATTTGATCAAATAATTATCAAACTTCTCAGTTTGCTTCCAAAATGATTTCTTGTTAATAAATTTGCAATGTTTATATTACATTCTGATAGTTAATTCGATAGGAGAAGACGAAAGAACCTTAAAAACTGTGCTCACAGAAACTGGCCTGACTAACTGGGCTTAGGTGGGGCTTTAGTGAGTGGGACTTCAATGAGTTCGGTTGGATTGGGACTTCATTGAGTTCAGTCGGAGTGGGACTTCAATGAGTTCGGTTGGAGTGGGACTTCAATGAGTTCGGTTGGAGTGGGACTTCAATGATTTCGGTTGGATTTGGACTTCATTGAGTTCAGTCGGAGTGGGACTTCAATGATTTTAGTCTTCATGATTGGGACTTCAGTAATTTTATTCTAAGTGGGACTTCAATGCTTTCAGTCCGAGCGGGACTTCGACGAGTTCGGTCTGAGTGGGACTTCAATGTTTTCAGTCCAAGCTGGACTTCAGTGACTTCAGACTGAGTGGTACTTCAATGATTTCATTCTGAGTCGGACTTCAATGTGTTAATTCTGAGTGAGACTTCAATGATATTTCATTCTTTGAATAAGACTTCAATGAGTTCAGTGTTAGCGGGACTTCGATGATTTCAATTTGATTATCTAAGTGAGACTTCCATTTCATTACGTTTGAGTTGGACTTCAATGATTTCAGTCTGATTCGGACTTCAATGATTGTAATCTGATTATCTAAGTTAGACTTTGATTTCAGTACGTCTTAGTGGGATTTTGGTGATTTCAGTCTGATTGGAACTTCAATACTTTCACTCTTTGAATGAGACTTCAATGATTTAAGTGTGTGTGGGACTTCAATGAGTTCAGTCTTGGGTGGGACTTCAGTGAGTAAAGTCTTGAGTCTGACTTCAATGATTTCAGTCTGATTAGTTAAGTGAGACTTCGATTTCAGAACGTTTGGGACTTCAATGATATTTCACTCTTTGAATGAGACTTCAATGATTTCACTCTGAGCAGGACTTATAAACGGTGCAATTCAAACATAACATCACAAAAACAATATTTTTTACCAGTGGGGGACAAGTAAAAAGTGGTGCAACAGGCCATTGGTACGCCAACTTTGAATCCACCAATGATAGCCTGTTTTGGGCACGCAGTGTTTTAATCATGAGTGGCTATTAATGTACTTAGGCACGATATTACTAGCTGCTAATTGCGTGTGAGGGGCGTAAGCGAAAATCGCATGATCGGGATGTTAACTCTATAGCATATTTCAGTCGTCTGTTTATAGGCCCTGGTACATAATTTGGGAAAGTGCAAGGTTGTGAATCCAATTGTCGTACGAGTGATAATGGTTGCGAAAAGTACAAAGACGGCATTGAAGAATTTCCAAAACTAATTTTTGATCTTGTTGGGAAGGCATTGGAATGAAGCTAATGGTCCGTTGTGATCAATTATAGGAATGTGAAGGCATTGAATATTTAGATAATTTTTCAAAATAAATTACCATGTATTCAATGACGCTGAATAATGCCTGTTATCCGGACAATTATTATTTTCAGTTTTGAAATTTCCATGATTTTAAAGATTAAATCGTTTCGGTTCTCACAAGCGATATTGCTTGCCACGTTTTTGAAAACCAGTTTTTCGAATATTTCAGTCATTTTTTTTAAAGTAAAGCAGTTACATGTACCATCTTTTCTAATAATATCCGATTACGCATGGTTCCAAACAAAAAATGTATTTCTTGTCTCTTTTTTGAAGGCTAAATTTGTGAATTATTCAATAATAATTGAATCCTGTTTTCACAAAAAAAGATATTACTTGCCGCATTTTTCAGAACGAAAGTTATTAGATATTCAATTGAATGTATAAAATGACACAAGATTAAAACAAGATTGCTGAAAATATATTTATTGGTTTTTAGCAAACAATCAACTAACCTTAGGTTTTTCCAGATGCATTGAATAAAGATTTCGCTTAAAAAATTACCACATTCTATAGTAACATTACATTTTGCCTGTTTCCAGAAAATGATATGGCTTGCCACATTTTTCAAAGCTAAGTTTGTTGAATATTTATGCATTTTTTAAATTAAAAAATGCCATATTTTATAATTGCAAATTACGCCTATTTGCACAAAAATTATATTGCATGTCACATTTTTCAAAAACTAAGTTTGTTGAATATTTTAGTATTTTTTAATTAAAAAATTGCTATATTCTACAATGATATTAAATTAAGCCTATTTCCATAAAAATTATATTTCTTATTTGGTGAGTAAATGGTCTGGTCATGCTGTTTTCCAAGTTCTATCATCGATTTTCGATAGTTATCAAAAGCAACTTTGCTTGTAAATCCATATCTCAGTGCATGACTTCTAAAAATAACGTTGTTAGTATTTTCCCATTCTTTGTTTTGCCAGTCATGGTGTATATTGACTACCTATTGATTATTTTTAGAACAAAATTGCTGAAAATAAATTTATTGGTTTTTATCAAACAGTCATCTAGCCTTAGGTTTTTCCAGATGCATTGAATAAAGATTTCGCTTAAAAAATCATCATATCCTCTATTAATATTAAATTATGCCTGTTTTCCAAAAAAAAAAATTACTTGCCAGATTTTTTAAAATAAATTTTTTTGAATATTTAGTGCTATTTTAAAAATAAAGAAATTACCTTATTTTTCAAAACTAATTTATTATTCCAGTTTCCACAAGTGTTGATTGCCAAATTTTTCAAAATAGAATTTCTTGAATAAGTCCTTTTTTAAACAGATTTCACTATACTATGTTTTCCTGATACTATCACATTATACCTGTTTCCACAAAAATGATATTGCTTGCCACACTTTTTTTTAAAGAAAGCTTTTTAAACATTTAAGTGATTTTTCAAAAGTAAAAATTACCACATTTTATAATGACAAAACCATGATTGGCAAAATTATGCAATTATGCTTGTTTCCACAAATAATTTTACTTATCACATTTTATAAAACTAAGTTTGTTGAATTTTTTCTTAAAATTAAACAATACCATATTTCGGATAATACGCTTGTATTCAATTTTGCCTGTCCTACATAAAATGATATTTCAGGTAACAATTTCTAAAACTAAGTTTGGTGAATAAATCTAGTACTCATCGTTTTGGTTTATTGTTTTCAAAAATACCTTTGCTTGAAAATCCATATCTCAACTATTTCTAAAAATAACGTTGTTGCAATTTTTCCAATCTTCGTTATGGCAGTCACTGTATTACATGTAAGTAATCTATTGATTATCTAAAAAGGGTGGAAAACAGCTTTTTTTAAAAGAACTCGGTGCTGCTTATTTTTTACGATTTGGGTTTTTAATTTCTATTTGGCATTTTTATTTTAATTACTTGGGTTTTTATTTTTATATGGTCATTTTTATTATTGTTGGGCAATTATTAATTGGTGATTTGCAGGTTGCATAGCAGGTTGGTACAACCGATCATTATAAAAAGCGATCAACGATCAAAGGTGCTAATGCAATGCAATTAGCACTTAATCATTACCAGCATGACTGAGGGCCCATGCCAAAAATAGGTATTTTGGGATGCTAGATTAGGGTGATGCTACGCCCACCATGCATATTTTTTTTCCCAAAATTTATTATGACTACTAAACATTTTTATCACAAAGCATAGAATGAGCCTTTCACCAGTGCTTGGCTTGTTTTTCAAATTTGTAGATTCTACCATTTATTTATGAAAAATAAATGAATTTTGAAAACAAGTTAATTAATCCCTGACGAAAGACATATCCACATACATGGTGGAAAGTGTACTTAGCAGTTGTAATAATTTAAGAAGAAAAATATGCTCCGAAATCGAAAAACAGGTTGCTGAAAGGGGTTTTAACAAGTTCTGATTATTTCAACCGTTTTTTCATTATTTTTTTATTTTTTCGATGGCGTGTCAATATTGATGTAAGACTGGGATGATATAGGGTCTATAAATACCTGTTTTGTACAGGTATTGCGTTCAGGAGCGCATGATAAGAGCACTTATAAGAGCGATAACGACAGGTTCTTGTAAATAAAAAACAATAAACATGTTTGCTGTACATGTAGGTAGTGCTAATAATATGGAACAAGTCCAGAATGTGAATTTGAAGTTGTCCTTACAACAATTTGCACGTAATTGGCAATGTATCGTGTCAGTGGGTATTTCTTGCAGGGAGCTGCGATTCGCATCTTATTGAGAATCGAGACTCGTAATTTCTGAAAAAACATCGAAAAATTCCAAACAATCATGACTGAATTAAATGGCGATTTTTGAAAAAAAGATAAAATTGGACTACAAACGTCATTTTCCAATGAACAGGAACCTGCATGTTTTTGTCTCAAAATCAATCAAAACAAATATGGTGATTTTCTAAGAACTAGAAAGACCGCCTGAGCATGTAGCTAAGAATCCTGTTGCATTTTTGAAATGTTATTTTTGGAAAATAACGTTTGCTATCAAATTTTATCGTTTTAGAAATCCCCTTATCATTTACCTATGACTGTTTTGGCATTTTCAGTGTTATACAGATGATGTAAAAAGGCATGCACAATGTTCAAAATGAGCATTGCAAAAATAAAATTAATGTAAAATTCAAAAAATGAGTTAATGAACAATGCTCAACAACATGGAACAACATATAAGAATAATGTTAAAAATGTTAAATGAATAAGCAGCGGTGAGCGAATATTGTTGCAAATTTAAAAATGAGTGAATAGTGTAAAATTCAAAAATGAATGGTCAGTGTTATAAATTAGAAATTTACGAACATTGCTAAAAATTTAAATATAAATGAACAATGAATAGTGCATGTTAAAAATTTTAAATTGAATGAACATTATAATAATTCAAAATGTATGAATAATCTTCAAAAATGAAACATGAATGAACAATGTTTACAATTAAAAATAATGGACAATGTTAAAAAATTACAAAATAAAGAACAATGTTTAAAAATTAAAAAATAAGAACAAGGTTCAAAAATTAAAAATGAATGAGAATGTGGAAAATAAAAAAAATTAATTAGCAATTTCAATGAATTAAAAATAAATGACTAATGTTAAAAATTCAAAACGACTGAAAATTTTTAAGAAATTAAAATTAAAATAAATATGGTTAAAAAGTGTAAAATAAATGAACGTTGTTCAAAACTAAAACGTAAATGAACATTGTTAATTTTTTTTAAATGAACGCTAATGTTAAAATTTCTAAAATCAATGAATAATTTCAAAAAACTAAATATAAATTTTAAAAACTGATTGAAGAATTTAAAAATTTTAAAAACTGATTGAAGAATTTAAAAATTTTTAAACTGCATGAACAATGTTAAAAAAATTAAATGAATACTAATGTTGAAAATTCAAAAATTAGTGAACGATTTCAAGAAATTAAATATAACTAACCTGCGTAAAAAATTAAAGAACAATTTTCAAATTTTAAAAATGATTGAACAATGTTAAAATTTTTAAACTGAAAGAACAATGTTGAAAAAATTAAACGAATGTTAATGATGATTTAAAAATTAATGAAGAATTTTAAATTTAAAAATAAATGACCCACGTTAAAAATTCGAAAAATCAATGAACAATGTTAAAAATTAAAAAAAAATTAATTGAACAATTGTTAAATTTTTAAAATGACTTGATAAATTTCATGAATTTAAAAATGGTTGAAAAACATACAGGGGAATTGCAGGCAATTTCAGAGGCGATGTAATGCGGCTGTAATGTTAGATGGAATCTTTGTAAATTCCGCAAGGCGCTGTAGCATCTTTAAAATTTCCATGAATGTGCGAGACTCCTTGATATTGTCAGAATTAGGGAGATTTGGGTGAATTTTGAAGTATATTGAATTCTTCAATTCGAGCCAGATGAATGATGGAAACATCTTCTGATTCTTTCAATCTTGAATTATGCGCTGCAGAGGAGAATCTCAAGTTCTGAATGATGCTGGAAGATCTTGCAAGACCTGGCCTTGGGTACTTGAATGCAGTATTGTGACGTTAGCCTAAAAAGCCATTTTTCACCATGATTTTGATTTATGTTGCTGACATGTATTTATTGTTGGCAATTAGCGTTCTGAAGAGCGTCATGTGCTTATTGGGCTGTTAATCATGATCTCACATGACCACAGACACGAGGGCATCGCCGAATTTTAGGAAGCATTCACTGGACACGTGTTTTCTGCCAACGTTATTGTTTTTTGGGCAATTTAATGAATCATGAATCACTTAACGTTTATGATTGGCGAGTGTGAATGGAACAGGATCGCAATTTTACGTGTTAATGGCTTTTGGGAATTGCGATTCGCCATATGTGGTTTCATTGCTGTTTCGCTTTTGTCCAAGTCTGCTTAGTAATTGTCGAAATTTTGGTTCATTTCACACGAAATTCACATTTAAGTTTCGCCTCACATGCTTGGCACTTTACGGTGCAAGTTTTCGTAAGTCCAACTCAAGAAGTTTCCCAAGTACAACTCGTATGTAGTTACCTCAAGTCCAACTCAAGTATCCTTTAGTCCAATTGAAATATATTGTAGGTTATTCTGAGTCCACCTTAAGTAGCTGACTCAGGCTCAATAAAAGCAATGCCTCCAGTCCTACTGATGTAATCCCTCAAGTCCAACTGAAGTACGACCTGCATTCAACTTCAACTCAAGTTAGTCCTGAAGTCCAACTGAAGTACTTTATTCAAGCCCACCTTAAGTAACTGACTCAAGTTCAACGAGTGGTATCCTCCATCCCACTAAAACAATGCCTCCAGTAAAACTGCAGTAATCACCTCAAGTCCAACTGAAGTACGACCTGCAATCAACATCAACTCGAGTTAGTCCTTAAGTTCAACTGAAGTACGACCTGCACCCAAAATCAACTCAAGTTAGTCCTCAAGTCCAACTGAAGTAGTTTTATTCAAGTCCACCTTAAGTGACTGACTCAAGTTCAACCAGCGGTATCCTTCATCCAAGTAAAGCAATGCCTCCAGTAAAACTGCGGAAATCCCTCAAATCCAACTGAAGTATGACCTGTACTCAAGTTAGTACTCAAGTCCAACTGAAGTGCGACCTGCAATCAAAATCAACTCAAGTTAATCCTCAAGTCCAACTGAAGTACTTTATTCAAGCCCACCTTAAGTTACTGACTCAAGTTCAACTAGCGGTATCCTCCATCCAACTAAAACAATGCCTGAAGTAAAACTCAGTTCAACTCAGTAAAGCCTCGACTTCCACTGAAATAATCGAAATTCTTATTATAATAGCTGTTTGTCTTGAGTCCTCCTCAAGACAAGTAATTCCTCATGTCCAGTTGAAGCAGTTTACAGTAAATGTACTCAGATCCCTCTCAAGTCCAACTGAAGTAGTTCACACGTCGTTGTACAAGTCATAAGTCTAACGTCCGTAACGACCTCAAGTCCAACTGGTGTAGTTTACACGTCATTGTAGTCAAGTCCAACTGATGTAGTTCCTTAAGGCCAATTAAAGTTGTTTACTCAAGTCCTCCTTAAGTCTAACTCAGGTAACTCAGGTGTTTAATTGAAGTACTATTACATCAGCTGACATCCAATAGAAGTTGCTTCAAGCCCAATTCAAGTACGAACATCACGCCCAATATAAATACATATGATCACCTTAAGTGCTAATAAGTAGTTGCTTCAAGTCTAGTTTACGAGTAATCAGCGCATCTCAAGTGTACTTCAGTTCCATACTGTACGTCGGAATGCATCTTCAAAATGGTTTAAATGACCGAATAATGTATCTTAAGTAGTTTTACAAATATCGGATTTCTGAATTTGTGTGAATTTTTTTTTCTAAATTTTGATCATCGTTCATCATTATGTCACTGACGCTTTGAAATTGACTCAAATGCAGACTATGACGCAGGATGAGAACTTTGAAATCTTGTTAACTTTGATTGTTTCATTAATTTCATGTTGATCATTAACTTTGACTAATTAAGATATTTGGCAAGACAGTGGAAGAAGATGAAAGTAAACTGAATCTGAGATGGGAAACAGGAAAATGCTTGTTTTCACGTTATCCCTCATCTTTTGCTGTCATATTTGCTGTATTAAAAAGGCGAAAGTGAAAACTTGATTTCGACATAAAATGAGAATTAAGGTTAGGTTTAGTTTTGAAAAATGACACTTGGGCATATCTATTGGTGTTTTACGGAGTGTCTCCAAGTTTTTTTCACAAGAGATGAAATGTATTTTTTTGGAAAAAATCTGACATGGTGTCCCCAATGTATTTCTATTCTAGATAAAAATACACTTTTGCAAAAATTTGGAAAATACCCATTTTTAAATGCTTTTTTAATAAATGAAATAAATCTTAAAAATCTGCCTATCTTGAAAAAATGATGATTTAACAGATTATGTGGTGTTGTATAGTGTCCCTAAATTATTTTCATTCGAGATGAATTTTGTTTTTAAATTGTAATTTGAATAAATAAAATTACGTTTAAAAAAATTGTCCAGTTCGAAAAAAATGACACTTGGAATATATTAATTTGGTATTTTCCAATGTGACCCCGACTTAATGTTGTTGCACTTTTTACACTAGATGAAAATCATTTTTTTTAAACATAACATTCTAGAAAATACCCCCTTTTCTAAGTATTCTTTAATAAATAAACCGTAGCTTAAAAATGGCCCAGTTTGAAAATATGATTCTTTTGGGACAATGGTGTTTTACAGGGTGTCTCTAAATCATTTTGTCACTCGAATAAAGTGTATTTTTTATGTAAGGAAAATCCTCGTCTGTGTAGGCCTAAGCCTTTTTAAAACATGAAAGAAGGTTTAAAAATGTGCCTAGTTTGAAAAAACGCACTTTTGTGACAGTGGTGTATTACAGGGTGTCTCCAAATTATTTTTTCACGTGATAAAAATATCTTTTTTAAAAAAATCTGGAAAATGACTCTTTTTATAATCATTTTTAAACAAATGAAATGTGGCTTAAAACGTGGTTTGTTTGAAAAAATTAAATTTGGGACAGATTTAAGTTGTTTTATACGGGTCTCACCAAATTATTGTTGTCACTAAATAAAAAGAAATGTGAAAAATATCAGTCAAATAGGTCTATTTTAATAAATAAAAATAGGTTGAAAAATCTGCCCAGTTTGAAAAGAGTTTTGAGATAAATTAAAATTAATTTTTTTAACTGATCGCAAATTCCACGTAATATTTGTTAAATTTGCTTGTGGAACGTTTCCGATAAGTTGTGACCATACTACGCCCTTTTCACTGTAATGCGTGCAGGTGACGTTGTTTTATGATCAATTTCTGATCATATCTTTTCCAAAAATCCAATTCAATTCGATCATTGATATTCTTAAGACGTTCCACTTTGATAAGCTGGGTTCGCAGAACTTTGAGCCAAGGTTGACAATTTTTTCTTCGCAAAATTCGAGAAATCCCTAAAATAAAGCTCACAGATTTGAGAACATTTTTGCACTAAGGTAAGGCTTATGGCTTGAAAACAAGTCTGTAGTCTGTTCCGATTTTTGATATTTTTCTTGAAAATCTACATCTTGCAGGGATTTTACGAATTACATCAGATATACATGTATCTGCATCGAATCCGGTCAATATTATTGGACGTTTAAGGTCCGCTTTTATGAGGTCACTGCATGCCGAATTTACACGTAGTCAAAGTTTTTGTTTCTTGCCAAATGTCACGTACAAGAAATTGCTCGTGGGCTGCCAATGACATTCTTCCATCCAAAAGATTTCTGAAGTTTGCAACTGCAGTTTCTCATGCAGTGTGACTTCACACAACGTTTATTTGTTTGTGGGTGAGATTGTTATCGGGCTTTAACAATGGAGGGATCAAGTATTATGTCAACATGGGGCAACCAAATGATGGTGGCATCATTGCCGTTTTACACAACATTGAGTTAAAATCCGTTATTTCAGGGTTCCCCCAGACCTGGAAAAGTCCTGGATATTGGTTTTTATAAGAGATTTGATCAAAATCCGTAATTTGTGATTCAATTTTTCCAAAAAAAATTCGCTTACTGTGCCGTTTTTCGTATCACTCTGTAGCGTCCCCGCGTGCTACACATGTGCACGCGAAAACACTCGCGTGTTTCGCGCGCGAACGCGCGAAAAATCATTTTTCACCTGGCGACCTGACCCAGGACAAACGCGCAGCGATGCCGTCATCGGACGCATCGCCGGCGGCAGCGAAAAGCGCGATCGCCGTGCTTACGCCCGATTACATAAGTTCAGCACAGCCATCGCTGTGCTCGGCCGTACGCACTCCGTGCGCGAACGGCCCACAACAACAACCTCGCGGCCGCGACGATGCGAGCAGGGCGCTTTCGCCGGCCCTGCTCGTGGGCCGACACCGCCGGCAACGCCCGGGAGCCTTCGCTGTCCCGGGCAGCCGCGTCTGCCACGGCAATGATGGGGTGCTTCCACCGGCCCCGTCAGCCGCCGTCACCGGACGGAAAACACCGAGCCGCCCGTGCCGACTATGCCGTCGTGTCGACGGCAGACGGGAGCACGGGCGGCAAACTTTATTTCGGCCGTACTAGCTACGGCAAGGCACGGCCCGCGCTATGCCGTGTCCGCCG